>CM060958.1:136711026-136751026 GCA_030765055.1 Mantis religiosa | reverse complement strand
CTCGTCGTAACCTTCCGAGTCATTCTTGACACGTCATGACGTAGTGAGCCTACTGTCCGTCCTTCAGCATGGGCGGTACCCATTTCGCTGCAACTTTTCGATAGCTAACATCATTGCGAATTTGTCGTCTACAGTTTCAACAGACTAATGCATTATGTCAGCAACTTCCGAAATTGTTATGCGACGTTCTTCTCGCACAATTGCGACAATTGTGTTAATGTTGACTTCCGTTTCTGTTGTTACGGGTCTTCCAGGGCGCGGAGAATATTGAAGGTCTTCATGAACCCCTTTGAAACGTTTATACCACTCAAAGACTTGAGATTCGCCTAAAGCTTGGTCCTTGTATGCTTGCTCCACCATTTGAAAGCTTTCTGTAGGAGTTTTGTCTAACAGAACACAAAACTTCATTGATGCTCGTTGCTGCAATTTCAGTTCCATGGTGAGTAAGGTAAACACAAACTCACGTATCGGGCTCTAACTTCCTACTGATTGACTCTGCATGAATGACACTCACAGCACTGTTAGAGGAAGGATTCACCTATCCACCACTAGCAGCCATGGCACTCTAGGGCGGTTTATTTAAATACAATTCAATTAGTTCGGTTATTTATTGAAGGACCCTCGTGTATATATATATATATATAGGGGAACATGGGGCATATAGGGGTATACGTGTTTTCTCTCTTGTAGGTGACACAATCTACCGGAATCTGTCAAAAATTCATCTCAATCACAGCTGCTAGTACACGTCAGTTGGCTGCCATAACAGACTGTTGTGTGCGAGTTGTGTGATGGATACAGATTGAAGCAGTTTTTACAAGATTCCTGATATCTTTCAAGGCATGTAAGTACATCATATGTACATTTAAATAAAAGCAATAATTACTATGGAATATAACACTTAATTTACTTCTAAATCCATGTTTTTCGCTAAGTTATCTTTGAATATCGAACCATCGACAAGCATTAACCTAAGTTTTTGTTTACGGGGCAATATGGCTGGGGCATAATAGGGTACTACCCCATTATGGCCCTGGTGTAAAACTCTGTGTGTTATTCATATGATTGAATACTCGTGCTTCATGTGATTTCGGAATAGTGCGTAATTACGTAAAGAAGTCACAGAGGCAAGAGTGCTCTTTAGTCTCAATGGAGGGGTCTGTGAATGCTGTATTTGATGGTTCAATGAGGTACAACAGAGCATCTAGTCAATTTCAAGTGCCCCAAACAACTCTTGAACGCTACGTTAAGAAGAAACTAGACAATATTGATTATGTTGTTAAAAACGTTCCCACAGGCTGCAGCCGCTAGATGTTTCTTTCATGAAACCACTAATCAAATATTATGAGAATGAAATTTGTTCCTGGGTTGGATCTAATCCAGGAAAATTCGTGACAGTTTCAGGTTGCATCATTCTTTGGTGTCAGTTATAGGCGAGTCTCAACAATGAGGACGACAGTCAATGAGTTTCGAAAAACAGGAATATGGTATGTGAACTCAATGTGTTTGATGATGCTGATTTCCTACCGTCCAAAGCGACAGATATTGAGCTTTCTTCTGGAGTTCCTGATGATGTTAATCCTTCAAGTTCTGAGATGTCCGTTGTCTCTGGTTCACCTATGGGGAGAGAAATCATAGAGATGCCAAGATGCAGTAGTTCCCAGAGTTCCAGCCCAGAAAATATCACATCTCTTCCAAAGGTAGATCAGAAAAACAAGAGAGTTTGTAAAAACAGGGGGGATAGTACAGTACTGACAACATGCCCTTATAAAGAAGTCTATTGTATGCGGAACAAAAGGAATGAATAAAAGAGCTGTAAAAAGGTGTCTTGCTCTGCCAGAAAGCAAAACAAAACGGGAATCATCGAAAGGCAGGCCTAGATGTCCTAATTCTCCTTTAATCAAACGTTCCAGAAGTCATCTGTCTGCTGGTAACAGTAAAGAAGTGGCAAAATACGACGAAGATGATTGTCTTTGCTGCCACGATTATTCAGAAGGAGGGTGGGTTAGATATCCCTGCTGCCTGCAGTTGGCTCATAATTCTTGTGCAGTTGTCGAAAGTGATGAAGATGTTGTACATATTTGTGCATATTGTGAGAAGTGAACTGAATATAAAAGTAATAAAAAACTGATCAAAAATTGTTCAAAGAAATAATACCCCTTACTGCCCCACCTATGGGGCAAAACGGGGCAAATGTACCAATTTTGTTTTTGACGTGATAGCTACTCCCATTTGCTGCGAGTGTCTATTTAATTTATGTTTTTTCAGGTAATTATGCCATAATCAACACATTCACATTACCAAAACACAATTTCTAAATGTTCAAATGTGAAATATGGATGTACAAATATTAAGTACCCTGTCCTGTCCCATACTCCCCTATATTGCAGATCTGTTGACATAGTCCTTTTCCACTAACGTGTATTTTCATTTAGTAACCTCAAAATAAATGTCATATAACTATAGTAACATTTTCTTTCTTTAATTTAACGTCCTCCAACGTAGGTCACCGGACGATGAATAAAATGTGTGAATGATCCCTGTTCAGGTGATTCCAGAGTCCATAGAGCCTGCAGTTACCCACCTTCATCTTTCAGGATAACGGAAAGCTCCCATTAAAGCCTTATCTATGTAGCTCAGCTTGACCGAAATTCGAACTCGGTAACTCTTGAATGTGGGGCAGACGTCTCGGCACCACGAAATGCCTATAAGGCCACCGTTCAATTTAACCTCTTGAGGCCTGCTTCACTAGCTCCATCAATTCTTAACTGCCTTCCAAATACGTTGGAGAAGCATTTTGGAAATTCAGAACCAGTTCTGAACTGATCTTTATCATGATGGAATCCTAGCATTTTACTGCACATACTCAAATAATTCACAATCGATTCAGATCCGTGTTGGAACGAAACCTATATAATACAATTCCTTACATATAACTAAGATTTATCAATATGATTGCAAATCAAAATATACATATACCATTACATTGGAATATATAACACACCACACTTAGGATTAATATAAATTAATAACAATTTGAATTTTAAACTGATATTCGCAAATCTAAAGTGACATTCCTGAGTTAAATTGTATTAAAGAGCTAACATCATGTAGACGAGGTGGCCGAGTGGTAAAGGCGTTGGACTGCTAATCCAATGTGCTCTGCACGCGTGGGTTCGAATCCCACCCTCGTCGATACATATTTTACTTTATCTGCTTGGGTTACAAACTCCTCCATCATTTTTTTAAATAGTTAAATAGTTGAATACAACACCACACTATTTCACTAAAGGAATAATTAGGTTAAGTTCGTTGTGGTCCCTTGAGATAATGGTGGATCACAAATCACTGTAATTTTACTTTTCAGTCAATTAAAATAAGTATTAATTTACCAGTCAACTATTCATAAAGCAAATTATTGTATGTTGCAACGGTTATTTTGATTTAGGGCCAAAGATTTGTAAAATTGTTTATATATGTTTAATTATTTAAGAATCGACATGGATAAGTTAAAGTAAGAGAAGGCTGTGGACTGCATACGGAGTGTAACTGAAAGTTTAGTTTCACGTTTTGAGTAGTATTTTCCCTGAATGCAGGCAGTAACTGAGGATTTCATCAAAAATGGAAATAGTACTGTACACAGGTTAGATCTATGAGTAAAGATAGATATTTGCTTTAATTATATAACTTGTTAAAAGCAATTTTATTGAGTTATAATTACTCATAACCAAGAAAAGCTACACATCGCTGATATTTCAGCAGTCAACTGTTTCAACTGCAGTATGGCTAACAGTTTGTAAAATCAGGTCTGCCACCCAACTTCTAAAAACTAAAACAAGATGAACAAAAGCAACACTACAACCACACCCAGTAATTCTTCAATAGCTTAATCTATGCCGAATAAAGAACAAGCTTTAATTATTGAAGTGAATCAAAGTTTATCACTCAAAGAATATGTATTAGCTCTAGGCAAAATAGTTAATCTCACAAGTATTAGTTTCGTATCACGTATCTCTAACAACAGTTTGCATCTGCTTGAGAAACGAATCCTTGGTGGAAGACATAACCTCAAGATCTTCATGGATCAAAATTAATTATATATCTTTGGAAATCAGACCTGTCCTAACTAAAAATAAAAGGGTTATAATATCTAATGTGTGCCCGGTGATTCCAATTCATGTGACTGAGGAAAATCTTTTGAATAACGAAATTGAAACAGCTTCTGCAATTTCCTACAACACAGCACGGATAACTATACCAGGGTGTACCCATATAATGAGCTTTCGCCTACAAGTTTATGTAAACCTGATTTTTGTTGATAAATTGCCTGAATCCATGCCCATTGAATTTGAAGGCACCACATACTGGATCTACTTTTCATCAGCTGCCCCGACCTGCTTCCGTTGCAAAATGGAAGGACATTTTGCGAAGCCATGCAAATCGTCCTTGGAATCTCCTACTGAATAAGGAATTCCAGAAAACACAAGGGACGTAATTCCTAAAACAAATTTGAGTAGTATCGAATCAAAGAAATTTACAACGCAAGAACCAGTCAATGTTTAATGTTTAATGATCATTTAAATGAAGAAAATAAAAAACCTGAATCACTGAATGCATAACAATGTCAGAAATGGGAATATAACTCAGTTATAACAGTTTAACTCAGCTGTTAAGACCAGCTTTTAAACAGCTCCGTGATGAATTACCTCGATTTAAAAACTTAAAATTAAAGAGGGAGTTTTTGTGTCCTCAGATTCAAAAACACTCCATTGACAAAAAGTTTTATAGTTTGCTATATAAGGTCGAGAAAGAAGCTTGGAACGCCTTTGTCTGGTGTCAACTTTCTTGGAAACAACAGACAAAAACAACTACTGCTACCGTCTCCCTTATGTCGCGTTCCATATCTCCAAGATGACTCTTGTGCTACCGCCTACTAAAGTCGTAAAGAATGGAATCTTGGAAAGTATAGAAAGTATGTGTGGGTAGGTGATAGGTAGGTAGTTGGTCACCAAATTTGAAGAGCGTTAATAAATAATATGAAGCAAATATCCACTATTTGAGGATATAGAATAAAAAAGAATTTCTGAATTTTAGAACGACAAACTGTAACTATTGAAGTAATGTGTCTGCTAAGTTCTTTAGTATCAACAACTTTACGGTTTAAAATAACTTTTCTCCATAATACGAGGTACGTCTAGAAAGTAAGTTCCGTTTGGTAATAAAATTAAATTGAGTACAGATACAGCAAAATTATTTATTGCACAAAATTCTACAACACTTAAACTACTCTTCCACATAACTGCCATAATTTCGCAGGCATTTGTCATAGCGAGGCACAAGTTATTGCATACCTTCTTCATAGAAGTTTGCCGTCTATGTCTTCAACCAGTTGGAAACATTTTCTTTCAGTTCTTCGTCATTGTTGAAGTGTTGCCCGCCAAGGAAAGATTTGAGATGCAAAAACAGATGAAAGTCTCTAGGAGCGAGCTCACGGCTGTACGGGGGTTGGTCAAATACGTCGCAGCCAAATCCCTGTAGGATGTTTTTCGTCGCATTTGCGGTGTGTGGTCGTGCGATGTCGTGAAGAAACACAACACCTTTTAACAACATTCCTCGGCGCTTATTCTGTATTGCGCGGCGCAATTTCCTAAGTGTCTTGCAATAAACATCTGCTCTCATTGTTTGACCACGCGGTAAGAAATCAATAAGTAAGATGCCTTTCCTGTCCCAGAACACTCCCTAGGGGAGGGGATCCGTCCCCTTCAGCTGCCGTGGTGCGGGCACTGCGGATCCTCAGCACTCGTGGAACCTCTGAAGTCACTAGAGGAACCTCGGGCCGAACAGCCGAGCCCCTCCTTCGGGAGTTGTTCGGATTGGGATGGACTCGAGAGGGCAGTGTGTTCCCGATACCCGTGGGAATCGGGTAGTCTTCGGACGGGGTTGAGGGAAGCCATAAATTCTCCTGGGTACTAGCCTGCAAAGCTAGTAGAAGGTGTGCTAGATCACCAGGCGGCCCCACCGAGGTCATATCGGTAGTCTTCACCTTTGGTGTTGGCGCGCGTAAGTGGCGTATCCACTTCCATCCCGTCTTGAGTCCATAGGACCAGATGGGGGGTCTTGTTAGTCTCTAGGTCTTGCCCTATGGAAAGCCCGACGGAGGACGCCGAGCGCACTTTGGGACAGCTCGGATACTCCCTGGTTGATGGAGGCCCGGGTCATGTTCCTACGGGTTCAGGACTAATGGGAGTAGAACCTCTGGGCTCAACAGTCCCAGAACACTCCCCGTAGGAGAAGGGATCCGTACCCTTCAGCTGCCGTGGTGCGGGCGCTGCGGACCCCTAGCACTCGTGGTACCTCTGACGTTACTAGAGGAACCTCGGGCCGAACATTCGAGCCCCTCCCTCTGAGAGTTGTTCGGATTGGGTTGGTCTCGAGGGGGCAGTGTGTTCCCGATACCCACGGGAAATTGGGTACTTATGGCCAGGCTACGGCCGCCCGGAGGGGGTAGAGGGTTGCCTCCATAAGTCCCGGCCTGCAGAGCTAGTAGCTGATGTGCTAGTTCACCGGCGGCCCTACCAAGGTTATTTGGTAGTCGGTCCATTAAGGACTGGCGCGTAAGTGGCGTATCCACTTCCGTCCTGTCTGCCGTGTGCAGCGGGGGTGGGGGCAGTTTATAAAATAGGTACTGTCCTATGGTAAAAACCCGAGAGGCCCGGGTTCTGGTCCTGCCAGTCCAGGTCTGATGGGAGTAGATCCTCGAACTTATTGTCCCAGAACACCCCCGTAGGTGAGGATCCATGGTGCGGGCGCTGCGGACCCTCAGCACTCTGACGTTACTAGAGGAACCTCGGGCCGAACATTCGAGCCCCTCCCTGCAGGGGAATTGTTCGGATTGGGTTGGACTCGAGGGGGCAGTGGTTCCCGAACTCCGTAGAAGATCGGGTACGTCTCCGGACGGGGTTGAGGGAAGCCATTAATATTCCCAAGTACTAGCTAGCATAGCTAGTAGAAGGTATGCTAGATCACCAGGCGGCCCTACCGAGGTTGTTCGGTAGCCTTCCTATTTTTGTGTTGACGCACATAAGCGCTAGCCTTGCCATTTTGGCGTTGGCGCGCGTAAGTGGCGTATACACTTCCATCCCGTCTTGAGTCCACAGGACCAGGTGGGAGGCTTGGTATATCTTTAGGTCTTGCCCTATGGAAAGCCCCACGTAGGCGCCGGGCGCCCTTTTGGGACAACTCGGTAACTCCATGGTCCAACGAGGCCCGGATCCCTGTCCTACGGGTCCAGGACTGATGGTAGCAGAACCTCTGTCGTTAATGTCCCAGAACACTGACTCTTAGCACTCGTGGTACCTCTGACGTTATTATAGGAACCTCGGGCCGAGCTGCAGAGCTCCTCCCTTAAGGGAGTTGTTCGGATTGAGTTGGAATCGAGGGACAGTGTGTTCCCGACACCCACGGGGAATTGGGTTCCTCGGGCCAGGCTGCGGCCGCCCGGAGGTGGTAGAGAGTTGCCTTATAAGTCGCGGGTACTAGCCTGCAGAGCTAGCAGAAGGTGTGCTAGATCACCAGGCGGCACCATCGAGGTTTTCGGTAGTCTTCCCTGCGGGGTTGACGCGCGTAAGTGGCGTATCCACTTCCACCCGTCTTAACGTTGTGCTCAGCGGGGGACGGGCTTTTTAAGAAATCAGGTATTGCCCTATGGAAATATCCCCGGAGTATCCATCGCTCCCGGGTAGAAGGAGGCCAGGGTCCAGGACTAATGGGAGTAGAACCTCTGCACTTAACTGTCCCAGAGCACTGTGCACATCATTTTTCGAGGTGTCAAGATTTGTTTCGGCTTAACCTTGGCTGGGGATGAGGTGTGCCTCCATTCCATTGATTGGCGCTTACTTTCAGGGGTGTCATAAGACACCTGTGACTATGTGTGTCAGAAATTCTTCGCCGCTTTCATTATAACGGGTCAAAAACTGAAGTGCACTACCCATCCGTTTTGTTTTGAGTTGCTCAGTAAGAATCTTTGACACCCAACGTAAGCAAAGTTTACAAAATTTCAGATATTCGGTAACAATTTCATGAACTAGTGATCGTGAGATTTGAGGAAATTCCATAGCGAGAGTTGTAGAATTTTGTGCAATAAATAATTTTTCTGGATCTGTACACAATTTAATTTTATTACCAAACAGAACTAACTTTCTGGACGTACCTCGTATAAATATTTCAGCGTACATGACAATATAATTCAATAAGACTTCGTTTATTTTTTCCATTCTTCTCCTTGATTGTGGCATAAGGTACCTACCACGGTAATATCACAACATACAAGGGCTGCTCAGAAAGTAACAGACGTTTTGAAATAAACAGTTCAACAAATGAAAAACGCAAAGTTTATTGTATACATTTGAAAGGTACACTCTTAAGCTATTTTTCTACATAATCGCCATTCAAACTGAGATATTTATCATATCGTGGCACAAATTGTTCAGTACCATCTTTGCAGAAATCTGCCGCCTGCGATTTCAAACATTGGTTTACAGTGACTTTTTGGGTTCGTGAAATTAAAAGTCCAATTGCACAACTCAACAATGTTCCTTATTTCCACCGAAATACAGTCGGAACACTTGCCGATTACACAGAATTACGTAATGTACACAATTACAATTCACCAGCTCGTCTGTCACCGGTCCACTCTGCACTCGCGATCACGCACAACTCCGCCGATGCACGTACGCAGTCTTCCGGTCCGTTACCTCACTGGGCGCTCCTCACGGCTGCTTGCCAAGAACTGAACTGAACTCTCGTTTTTTTTTCGAGTGGAGGAAAAATGCATTTATGCACTAGCCCCAGGATCGGAGTGTGGGACTCCTCTGACGGAGAGAGATCCGTCAGCCCTACCCACTAAAAAGCCTCCACCGGTGAGAATTCGGGAGAGGAAGTCCAGCAGTACCGCTATTGAACCTGCGGATTCTGGGAGAGGATATTACGGCCAGGCAAAGCCTAGGCCGGGTGAGGATGGCGCCAGGACACAAGCATGACCGAGGTCCTACTTGCGACCTTGGAAGTTCAGGAGTGGGATTTGGCTAGTATTCTTAGTGTGCCTCCGGAAGATATCTGTGAGGTCCTGCTCTCGGTCGCATCGTCCCTCTATTTATAGGTGGCTAAATGTTTCTAGAGAATTCTTTACCATGGAGGGGAAAACTATTCCGGAGGTTTTCTTGTTCTTTCAGGCGGCAGGAGGAGGGGGAAACGAAGATTCAGCCACCCCTGTGGTTTCCCCTCCTCCACTCTGTCACGCCTCCGCAGGCGGCAGCTGACCGGCGAGTGTGCGGTACCGATGCCAGACGCCCCCCTTCACAGGCCTTCTCCGCGCGTAGCCCACCGCAAGTTTGCCGATTGGGTAGCAGTATTAAAGCGTTGTTTACCGAGCCATTTTTTAATCGCTGGTAAGAGGTGATAATCACTCGGTGCCAAATCCGGGCTATATGGTGGATATCATACAACTCCCATCCAAAGCCATCCAAGAGTGTCCTTGGCCTTGCTGTTGCTCTGTGGTTAGACTGCTTGGCTCTCACCAAGGCGGCCCGGGTTCGATCACAGGCGACCGCAAAGTGAGATTTGTGGTGGACAACAACAACGCTGGGGCGGATTTTCTCCGGGACCTCCGGTTTCCCCCGCCATCGCATTCCACCGGTGCTCCATCATCATCTCATGTATCATCAGTGTCACCGCCTGTGGTACCGTAAGTAGTAAAAGCGGGCGTTAAACACTACACAAACATCCAAGAGTGTCCGGGTACGATTGGCCATGCGTGGACGTGCATTGTCGTGAAAATACTACATCATGGTGCTACGTTTTCCCCGATGCTTATTGTATGGCACGTCGTTACTTTCTCAGTGTTTCACAATACCTTTCTGCGTTTATTGTTGTTCCACGTTCCAGAAAATCAAGGAGAAGCACTCCCTTGGAGTCCCAAAACACAGTAGCCATAACCCTTCTTGCTGACAGCGTTTGCACTTCCATGGTTTCTTGGGAGAATGTGAGCCCCCATGATACCAACTGCTTTTTGTTTCAAGTCTCGTCTCCGGTTAGATACCATCTAGAACTGTATTACCATTTGTGCTCTATTCTTGAAGAAAGTTCAGTGCTGCAGGTAGCATCGGTTTCATATTGTCTTCCGTTAGGATTTTCGGAACCTATCGAGCACAACATTTGTGGTAGCCAGGCTTTTCCATCACAATTTGATGCACCATACTCAGTGAAATTTGGGCAAAATGTTCCGATAATTCTGTAATCGTGAACCGACGGCTTTTACGAATTTGGTCATTATTCATAAACGTCTTTCTCATTTTTTGATTCACAATCAAATAATTCCGTCTTTTCAGTTTGGCTTTCGCCCGAAGCATGCTACCACTCATCAATTGTTTTGAATCACGCAGTCTATCGTACAAAGTTTCGAAAACAGGCATTACACTGTAGCAGCATTTTTAGATATCGTCCAGGCATTTGATAAGTTGTGGCACACTTAAAGGACATCGCATTGGTCTCCCTTATTACGAGGCGTGTCCGTAAAATATGGTCTTCAATTTTATTTAATACAGAAAACATGTTTATTTTCAATGAATGTTACATTGATGGAAAGGCGGAACTTACAGCTATTTTTCAACGTAATCGTCATTGCGATCGATGCACTTTTGCATGCGCTGTGGCAGTTTTTGTTTACCCTTGTCATAGCACTCTCCTGCAAAGTTGCGCACGTAGCGCCCAACTTCGTTTTGCAAACATCGTCGGTCTGGAAATGTGTTCCACCCAGGTATGATTTCAACTCAGGAATCAGATGATAATCACTAGGTGCTAAGTCTGGACTATAGGGAGGATGTGTGAGGATTTTCCATACGAACTGGGCCAGGAGATCAGCCGTTGTATGTGCAGTATGGGGACGTGCGTTGTCGTAATGAGAAGTCACTCCCTTCGTCAGCATTCCCCTCCTTTGATTTTGAATGGCACAACTCAATTTTTTAAAGTCTCACAGTAGCTAGCGGCGTTTATTGTTGTGACGGTAGGCATAAACTCGCACAACAATACACCTTATATGTCCCAGAACACACTGGCCATCACTTTGCCGGCAGAAAATGTCTGTTTGAACTTTCGCGGCTTCGGCGTATTCGAATGCCGCCACTGACGAGAACGTTCTTCAGTTGCTGGTGTTGTGTTACTGCACCCAGGTTTCATCGCCAGTGACAATTGAATCCAACAATTTCTCGCCCTGTTCTGCATAGCGCTCCAGGAATCGGTGGGCCGCTTCAACACGTTGTCGTTTATGGTCTTCGGTGAGCATTTTGGGGACCCACCTCGCACACACCTTCCGATAATGCAAATGTTCGGTCAAAATCTTGTCAATCGTAGTCTTACTGACTTCAGGGATAAGTTCGCACACCTCGCGAACTGTCACATGCCGATCTTTAAGCATTTCTTGCTTCACTTTTCAACTGTTTCGGCTGGAACCGAAGGATGCCCAGAACGCTGTTCTTCATGGACGTTTGTACGTCCGTCTTTTGTCTGACCCACTTTCGCACGTTTTTGAGGTACATACACTGTGGCCCATAGACTTTGCATAACTGACGATGAATTTTAATGGGGGTAATGACCCTGGCGCTCAAAAGCGGATCACTGCAGGCCACTCGCACTTGGCGGCGGAAGTGATAGGAAGGTCCATCGCAAGAAGCTGCCCAGCCAAGACTAATGACTGAAATGGTTTCGTTGTGGTACCCATTTGAAGAGGTGAAACCAAGCTACACGCCAGTATTGCCGGATCTCGTGTAATAGCGTTCCTCACGACTCCAGCGCCTTGGAGACCTTATTTTACGGAAACGCCTAGGTTTTGAAAATCTGGAGCAATCCTAAGGTCATCTACAGCTACTGAGCTCTGGCACCTTATTCCCAAATATTCCTATTTTATTACATAAAACACTTCTACGGTTGAATCTTCTAAGACGACTGAAATGTCGAAAAACAGCAATCAATCATCTGGACCCAAAGTAACTCCCCTTAAATATTTCTTGGTTTTATAGTCAATTTAATGACGCTAAAGGAAGATACGACCTTGTCTAGCCGAACGAAAAATCCCTGTCCATATCTGGGTCACGGATTCGTTTCAGCGGACGAACTTCCCTCGCTATAAAAAGTAGTTTTGTTGTAGATCATTTAACCATTAGAGCAATCTTAGCCTTACTGAATGCAGTCTTTTCGAGCGGAAGTAACGATATAACTGCTATCACGGTTTGCTTTACGGGACATTTCGCAGCGAAATGTCTATGACAACGTGAATAATGTCGCTGCATCTCTTGATGTGATTTCAACCGCGTTCATAAAGGAGATTTACTGCTTGACGTCATTCGACCACCCGCCTCCGCTTTCGAAGCGGACCGTTTATGTGTTCATAAGAGAGAATTATTTTCGTAAGAGCAGGTAGCTACGTATTTATAATTTGTGGTCCAAGCCACATAAATTACCCGCCCTTTATTAATTCATTAGTAGCAAATATATTAATGGATGGTGAAATCTAGCGAAATGAGCATAGCCTTTGCCTACTAAATGGTATCAGGCAACGGAAGAAAATTTGCTATAGATGTAGTTCAGAAAAACGTGACTAACTTCCCTGTTATTCTTTTGTTTGCTGAATTTAAATCTCCCATTGTTCGATAAATACCAGTTTGTTAAACGGGTATAACCTAAAAAATAACGTTTTTTCTCATTGTATGTAGGAGGGTGGGTCAAAAAGTAATGCCTCCTATTTTTTTTCTCTCTTTTAGTTGCCAAGAAAACTGAATCCAATTTACATAGCTTCAAAACTACAACATTGACGATTAATTTGTCACTAGCCAATATAATCTCCATCCTTATATACAGTTTTGGTCCACCTTTTAACTAGGGCATGTATTCCAGTGTGGTACAACACACGGTATTGCTTCCTAAGCCATTGACGCACGGACGTTTTCACAGCCTCCACATCTTCAAAATGAATCCCACGATGAGCTTCCTTTAGTGGCCCGAACAGATGGAAGTCTGATGGTGCCAGGTCAGGGCTGTATAGGGGGGGTAAGACTTGCCATTCCAATTTCATACTTAAAAGTGTTGTGTTACCTGTAATAATTAATTTTCAGGTTACTTCAGGGCCTTAAGGCAATAACGTTCTGATATCGAGCTTAGCAGTCCAACAGATTTGCATAGCAAGTCTTCGTTGGCCTCGCAATACCGAGCGGGAAAACTCAGGTGGTTTCGTCTGTATTTGGGAGGTCCGGGTTCCGTTGCCGTTGCCGACCTACCTAAGCCATGGATTCTTTCGAGGGTTTTCCCGGGTCGCCTGAAAATGCTGGTTAAGTTAATTACATCCCCCGAATTTTCTGACCCTCCTTCATCTCCATTATCATTTCACATCCTCTCCCATTTGGTGGTCTCTTTCAGGGTAGAAGTGTCGGTGGGTGCCTCGGTGCCATCGTGACTTCTCCGTCTCCTCTCGCCTCATCCTTCCTCCCCGGGATGCCCCTCTTGGGACTTAAGGTACCCAGCCGTGCAAATGTTTTCCGATGGACGACGGGGTTGGAGAGGCAAGGGGAACAAATTTCTATGATCGTTTAGTTTAGCCTAGTGAAAGCAAAGGTCAAGTTTAACTGCTGATCAACACTGACGTTACCCTCCACCGACCACTGGTGGCAGGTGACGATAAAGTATCCTGCCTAGCAATCTACCCAACAGCAACCATAAAAACGCTAATAATAATAATAAAATAATAATAATAATAATAATAATAATAATAATAATAATAATAATAATAATAATAATAATAATAATAATAATAATAATAATAATAATAATAATAATAATAATAATAATAATAATAATAATAATAATAATAATAATAATAATAATAATAATAATAATAATAATAATAATAATAATAATAATAATAATAATAATAATAATAATAATAATAATAATAATAATAATAATAATAATAATAATAATAATAATAATAATAATAATAATAATAATAATAATAATAATAATAATAATAATAATAATAATAATAATAATAATAATAATAATAATAATAATCATCATAATAATAATGACGATGATTTTTTAATCTACGTCCTCCAACGTTAAGTCATATCGGACGATGAATGAAATGGGTGAAATGATGCTCAAATGAGTCCAGGGTCCATAGAGCTTAGAGCTACCCGACATTCGTTTTTCAGGATAAGGGAAAACCCCGGAAAAATCTTATTAAGGTAACTCACTCTGACCGAGATTCGAACTCAACACCTCTTGAACTTGAGGCATACATGCTACCACCAGGCTACCGAGGCGGGCCGATGATGATGATGGTGATGATGATGATGATGATGACGACGAAGACGACGACGACGACGACGACGACGATGATGATGATGATGATGATGATGATGATGACGATGATGATGATGATGATGATGATGATGATGATGATGATGATGATGATGATGATGATGATGATGATGATGATGATGATGATGATGATGATGATGATGATGATGATGATGATGATGATGATGATGATGATGATGATGATGATGATGATGATGATGATGATGATGATGATGATGATGATGATGATGATGATGATGATGATGATGATGATGATGATGATGATGATGATGATGATGATGATGATGATGATGATGATGATGATGATGATGATGATGATGATGATGATGATGATGTGACTTTGTGGGTTCGTAGAATTAAAAGGCCGAGTTGCAGAAATTAAAAATCTCCTTTATTTCCGTAGCAATACACTGTTCAATTCTCACGTAACAACATTACATCACATATACAACACCAAGGTCGATGACAATAACAAACAGCTTACTCTACTTCCACTGTTGACAACACTCTCGTTACAAGTCTTTACAACAACTTTTGTTACATTTTAAGTACCACGCAGTCTAATATTATATTAATTTACGCGCTAACCTATGAAAGGTAGAAGTATTTAGTTCCAGATAGTATTGGAAATGCATTTGAAAAGAAGAAAGGGAGATAAATACCTAAGTTGGTACTGGACAGTTGTATAAAACCACATACGTTTCATGTGGCAATTTTTTTTTTATTTTCCATTGAGGCTTAAATACCTGTGCGCCGAACTCGTTGGTTAGGCGTACGGAAACTGAAGTGTCCTGGCGCAACTAACTGATAAGAAACCTGCCTCCCTTCCGTAGGCAGTCTTGCATTCTTCGGAATACATTTTCTCACGTCTGTACAATAAACCACAGGTTTCAGTAGTATTCCCAAATCTAATTGCCTCCCAATTTTTCTCATTAACTCCGCCTTTAACTGCAGTGGTCATATCGACGGTCGTAATCCCTTGGAACATATCGATGGTGTTAAATCGTAAACATTGGATTATATCATTAGATCAGGCACACATTCAGGCACATTCGCACCCTCATTCATACTTCCAGACTCTGGGGAGGATGGGGAATCATCTTGATTGGAAAAAATCCCTACTCCCTGCCGGTAATAGAACCCGGGTCCCCTAGCATGGCTGGCAGGTGCTCTACCAACTGAGCTACGAGGCCAGCCCCTCCCAATTTTTACAACTGGTTTAGTGGCAGTCACAATCTGTACCATTCTTCCCCTATCTACCCTAAAACTCAGCCATTTGTACAGAAAAGACAAGTTGAAATCAAAGCGGCTTTTTTACGAAGGATGTTAAATAAACAAAGATCATAATTTTTTACGGTCATAATTTTTCGCACTAAAATTCAATCTTCTTATATTCTCTTAGCTTAATATGAAACAAACACGCCAATGTAGTTTCATTGTTGGTACTCCGGTTCCCGCCTGTGAGAAACACGCAGGTTCAGACATTTTCAGTATCGCCTACTGCTGCAATGAAGGTAACACGCGAGGAACAATATGCGGCTTCGAAATTCTGCTTTCATCTCAACAAATCTTCAGTTGAGGCCTATACATTGTTACAGTAGGCCTGTGGAGAGTCTGTTCCTCCCTACAGCACAGCTCGAAGGTGGTTTAAAATGTTTAAAGAAGGTACACAATCAATTACAAAGGAAGGTGGACCCGGTACTCCAGTAACTGCTCTTACGGAAGAAAACATCAACACTACTGCTGCCATTGTAAGAGATGATCGAAAAGCAAGATTTGATACTATAAAACATGCTGAAGTTAAAGGTATAAATTTCCTATAAATCGAATATCTTGAAGAATTACCTTAAGATCACTTTCTGAAATACTGAACATTTCATTAGGTGCCACCCACACGTTGGCAACAGAAACATAACACACGGGACGTGTTTGTGCACGATGGGTTCCAAGACTTGATTCCTGAACAAAAGGGCATTCGCATGTAGGTGTGCACGCAGTTAAAGTTGATGTTAGAGGAACATCCGGTGTTTCTTTCAAACGTAATCGCTGCTGATAAAACTTGGCTACATCATTTTGATCCTAAGAGTAAACAGCAAAGCACAGTGTGGAAATCTCCTTCATCACCAACCCCCAAAAAATCAAAAGTGGTTGCTTCTGCTGGGAAAGTTATGGTCATCTCATTCTTTGATATTCATGGAATGGTTTATCAGCATGTTGTACCTGCACACACATCAGTAACTGGACAATACTACAGGTATGTCCTGAAAACATAAAAGTCCAGATCAGGCGCAAAAGACCACATTTCCGTGAAGCAGACTTTATGCTGCATCAAGATAATGCGCGGCCGCATATTGCCAATGTTGTTGCTGAATATCTTCCAAAAGTCAACGGGAAGGGCATCTCTCATCCTCCCTATAGTCCGGATTTAGCCCCATGTGACTCTTTTCTATTCCCTAACTTGAAGAAACGTCTTCGTGGGAGGCATTATCCATCATCAGAAGCAGTGGTGAAGGCTGCGGAGGTGATTTTGAAGGATCTCTCAAAAAATGGTTTCCAGCAAGTCTTTGAAGACTGGCAGAAACGCTGGGAGAAGTGCATTACATTCAGGGGAGACTACTTTGAGAAGGACCATCAGAATTATTAGGATGCGTAAAGGTACGTTGTCAAAAAAAAAAAATTGTGATCATTCTTTATTGAACAGCCCTCGTAGGTCACATAGCATATCTTTTCTTTATAAAGTACTTTATGGCATCAAGACCTCATTTTATTATTTTATCTGTCATCTTGTGCTTCGTATGGGATCTTGCAGACGATTAGAAACCAGAAATACTTAACTTCTTGTGTAATAGATACCAGAGTGTTCAAGAACTTTCTCATTAATGGTCGGCTTCGAAGCCATTGTTAATATGTAACACTTCTTCGGCTTTATATCATTCTTCTTATATTTCCTCCAAAAGTTCCTTTTTTTCTACTTTAAACCCTTCTACAATAAATTTTGCTCTCATTTCCCATAATAACTAGACTAAAATGTGCGTAATTTAAGTTCTCATTAGTAAACCCATTTTTATAATTTGATTTTGCATAAACTATTTCTTTAAACGAGGGTTCTGCTTGACATAGGACTTAACAAGAACAGAACGTTTTAGCAGTTCTAGAAATGTTATCTAAATCAGAAGGTGGAAGAGAACCCAATTCACCTCTCATCGCAGTTCTGTTCTACTCAACTGGAAGCAATTAATCATTGACTATGGGAACATGTTTGTTCTACACTACACTCAATTACTTTCTAGGTCACAACCAAAACCAACGTCAATTACATCTCGCCGAATGCCACTGACGTTTGTTGACAAAATGACTACGTTACGTTTACATGAGTGAAACAACAATGAAGTTGCCTGTATTTCTACAGACGAAAAATTACTCGGAAACTGAGAAGCTGCTACCTTCAGCTTCAGTAACGCTACGAATGCTAACATTTTACGTGAAATACGACGAATAAATTTTCATATTAAAGATCAAAGCAACAAAACAAACAAGAGTTTAAGTTTGGGACAGCGATTTATTGTTAAACTTATGTCTTTTGCACCTCGAAAAATAGTCCAATCAAACTTATAAGGTATACGACCTTAATAGGCGATCCGATGTAATTTTTGTTACAGATTTACACAATAAGCAGCTGTTCTATTTGTGAAAATTAAAAGAATTTAAGAGAAGAATCTTGCTATTTTCGATTACACCATGCCTAAGCATGTTAAGCTCTAGAAATGTGTAGAAAGCATAACTGCCTAGATTCTTGCCTTACCTACCTAACATACATATTAAAAATATATCACTTAACTTATTAGCTTAGCCCTAATATACTTGAGACTGTTGTATCCAATCAAAACAAAACATAACTATTTGATCTAATTACTGCCTTCCCCTTTGCCCTAATTGACTAATGCTTTCGCTACCGTAGGCGGTACTTTCACACCATTTGGAACAAAAGTCATATTAATAAATACGTCACGACTACCGATAAACGCACGTGCTATCGTCAGCCATCCCGAAAGAGGCAGGTTTCAAGCAAAGGATCCTCCTCTATATTTCGTGTTAAGAATGAATATGCATTCCAGATAACTTAACTCTGTTACATAATATATTTAATTCATAGAGTTGTGAACATATAAATTTGACAATTCTGTTAAAATATATTAAGATACATCAATCAGCAATTTAAATAAGAAGCTCATTTTTATCTCACAACAGTTTATATCATGACAGCAGCCAATTAGAGGTGATCAGGTCATATGAGTGTTAGGAATTACAGAGCAATGTTATTTAAAAACAAGGATTAATAGTCGGTTAAATACCAAACTTGGAACTTACGTTCAGCATTTTTTCAAGAATGTGACAGAAGAATTTTAAAGAAATTTCCCACAGCACATGCAGCACTGTACATAGAATATTTTCCAAACTTTTGATTTTTATAAAAATGCCTTCAACTATTTGGATTAAAATTACTTATTTTTAAAGATATTTTCGTGACAAATTAAAGAATTCCAACAATTTTCCGAGAATATTCTCTGAATTCCTCTTCATGCTGTATGACTTTAGCATGACTGAAACATCATACGAGATAAATAAAATCTTACCATACAAAAATGTAGTTCTGATGATCAATTTATTTTGGTTAAGTTAACCATTTCTAAAATATTCCTTGTTATTCTTTTGAATATTTAAATAATTTCAGCTTTCACACAGGGTTATTATTGGTTTCTCCTCTGCTTGTCATGCAAAGTGGACATAGCTTAAAGCAAGTATGTGTTTCCCAATTTTCGTTTATATCTGTAATTAAAATCTTACTGCAAAGTTCATCTTGACTAACCTGATACAGATAAAAGAATAAAATAGTAAACATTTAGAAATATACTATTCATAAATGGATAATCAAAATCTGTGAATATGACAGACTTCATATATATACAATTTTTAACTGTGATATGTTTTAACTATTCCCTTTGCTATCTTCAACACTCAGTATTATTTGTATTCGTACTATCGGAATCGAGACAAATGACAATCATATGATGTTGATTATAGCATGTCCTCAAGTATGCTTCGTGCATAACATCACAACACTCTCAGAATCATCTGTGATTTGTATTACCATTAAATGAACACTGGAGTAATACAACACCAACAGAGGGAAGAGCCAAGACCATTGGTGGACTTCGATGGAAACATCTTTAATTATTGGAAATTAATTGTTCTTTTACACTGGCCGTGTGTAGGCTAAATTGTGGAAACGTAGAATCAGACTGAAAAATGCAAAGCCATAGCCGGGATTTGAAGCACGGATCTTCTTGTCTCCGTCCAGCCGCTTTAAAAATTGAGCTACTATAGCTAACGTGCCGATATCACCTTAAATTCTCCAACTGACTCGTGTTTTTCCCGGTAAACCACTAGGAGTTCTCATAAACACATGAGACAACTACCTTAATGGCGACTTACTACATGTAAGTACTTTAAGGCCCGGGCTTTATAGTTAACCACTATTAGGTCAATTAATGAAAATCAATTGTTCCTTTACACTGGCCGTGTGTAGCCTAAATTGTGGAAACGTAGAGTCAGACTGAAAACTTCAATGCCATAGCCGGGATTTGAACCACGGATCTTCTGGTCTCCGTCTATGAGAACTCCTAAGGGGTTTACCGGGAAAAATACGAGTCAGTTGGAGAATTTAATGTTATTTCGGCACGCTGGTCGTAGTAGCTCAATGGTTAGAGCGGCTGGACGGAGACCAGAAGATCCGTGGTTCAAATCCCAGCTATGGCATTGCATTTTTCAGTCTGACTCTACGTTTCCACATGTTTAATTATTGTTTTATGCTATCAGTCCTTGAGATACACTAAGCGTATAAAATAAATGTGTGGTAATTTGAAATTAATAAGTAAATGATCTGATATTTATTAAAAACAGGAGAGATAATCGAATTTAAATATTCAAATAGATAAATGAAGGAGAGAATTGCAAAAGGAAAATCAAGCACAGAAAGGTTAAATGGAATATTATAGTATCGATACTTTTTCAAAAGAAACTTTCCAACTGGCTAGAAGTGCGAAAATTTATGGGACAGAAGGGTATTAAATTCAGATGTAACATTTCAACTACATTCTACAGAAATGAACTTCGTGAGCTCTATTGGTAATCAAGGTTATATAACATTAATAATAAAGAAATTAAGAGAAGTATATTTGTCAAAATGCAATAATTAGTGTTATCCACAGACAAAAATTACCCTGTGTGGATATTTTTGACGTATGTGGAGTAAAATATTGCAAACGATCAAGGGATAATGAATGGAAGAAGTCTGACAAAATAGATTAGAAGACGAAGAATGGGAAAACAAATAAACTGGAGAAGACTCATTTGGGTAAAAATCGACATTACTGTTGTCAACATGTTTAATAATAATAATAATTAATAATTAATAATAATAATAATAATAATAATAATAATAATAATAATAATAATAATAATAATAATAATAATAAATAATAACAACAACAATAATAATAATAATAATAATAATAATAATAATAATAATAATAATAATAATAATAATAATAATAATAATAATAATAATAATAATAATAATAATAATAATAATAATAATAATAATAATAATAATAATAATAATAATAATAATAATAATAATAATAATAATAATAATAATAATAATAATAATAATAATAATAATAATAATAATAATAATAATAATAATAATAATAATAATAATAATAATAATAATAATAATAATAATAATAATAATAATAATAATAATAATAATAATAATAATAATAATAATAATAATAATAATAATAATAATAATAATAATAATAATAATAATAATAATAATAATAATAATAATAATAATAATAATAATAATAATAATAATAATAATAATAATAATGATAATATATGTTAATTTAAACATATGATTACTGCTTGCAGTGGTAGAATAAAGTAGATGTAAGCAAAACCACGTGACCGTTGATCGTAGCGCGCCTTCTTCACAATTTCCATAATGCTTCCGCCGACTAAATACTCCCTTGAACATATACCGATTCTGAGGTGTGGAGTCTGAGTTCGTTTTGCTAAAGCTCACAACAAGTGCGTACTTAAGCATATTTCAACCATAAAAAACATACTAATAGATAGCTAAGTTACTCTGTTTCATATAATCTTGCCCCGCTGACATGTATCACTCCGCGTGCAACTACCTTCCCCCTCACTCTAATTGGCTAATGCTTTCGCGTCATAGGCCATAGTCGGTGTCATCGCGTCACATTTAAACCTGCAGTAAACGTCATAATAATTGCCAGGAAGATAGATAAAATCATACAAATAAGGATATGGAGGCATGCAAAAATACAAGTTTGTAATGAAACTCAACTCAGCTCAGCCTTCGGCCTTTTCACTGGGAATTTTTAAACCAGCACACATAACTAGCAAAAATGCTTGTCTTTCAGGCTTAAAAGTTGTGTCACGCCATACTTTACTTTTCCTCTATCCTTCATTCACCCAAGTCTCGTCAAGGTAGTATTCTTTTTTTTTTACTTTACGTCCGCCCCAACGTTAGGTTATATCGGACGGTGAGTGAATTGGGTGAAATGATGCTCAAATGAGTCCAGGGTCCATGTAGCTCAGAGTTACCCGACATTCGTCTCGAAGGATAAGGGTAAACCCCGTAAAAAGACCTTATCTAGGTAACTCACCCTGACCGAGATTCGAACTCGGGACCTCTTGAACGTGAGGCAGGCATGCTACCATCTATGCTACCGAGGCGGGCGTCGAGGTAGTATATTCTGCGATTTGTATCCCAGTACAGTCCGATTGTCCTTAAATAACGTCTTCGCCACACAAAAATATCGCCTCTGTCTCTTAGCAAATTTTTCTTGCCCCTTTGTTCATTCACAAACCCCAACTGTGTAAGTAATCTATACAGACTAGATCTGCTGAAATTTGGTAAATCTGCATCCTCATTTACAGTAGACAAAATTTTATTTACATTGGGGATTTCATTTCTAAAGAAAAAACAATGCACATGACTACGTACAGCACTTTTCACGAATCGCATTCTCCGAGCACTCGCTTTTGTTTATTCTTGCTTTTGTCTGAAGTGATAAGTTCTCCTGTTGTCTCAATTTCACGTCGTGATGTTCCAACGGATCTAACACTCACACCTGTAAGTTCAGAGCACAGCTGTTCGACTTCTCTCAATGACAAAGTCGGATTCTTCTCTGTGAGTGCATTAAACACATGCACCACCATTCTTTTTTCGCCGCTTTGTAAAGGTTTTCCTTTGAGATGCTGCAGCGAAAAACTGGCGATAGACTGCTATTGTACATATAATAAGTACATGCGCAATAAACGATCAATAAAATAATGTAGCTCTCGCACTCGGCACAACACACCTTCGAATGGTGATATATGACTAATCCAGCTTAAAACAAGGTCAGTGATAAGTCATATAAACAAATATGTCATCACTACCGCTAAATCACGTGCTATCGTGCCATGTGCTTGAGAGCAAAGGAACCTCCTCTTTACTTCGTTTAAGAATTAACATGCATTTCAGATAAATCAACTGTTGCGTAATATATTTAATTCAAACAGTTACGAAAATATAAATTTGACAATTTTCTTCCAACATATGAAGATATATATTACCATGTTAAATAACGAACTAATTTTCACCGCACAGCAGTCTATACTACAATAGCAGCTAATGAAAGGTGATTAGGTCACGTGACCGTTAAGAGATACAGGGCAAGCTTATGTGAAACAAGGATTAGTTTCTAATTAAAGTAAACCACGCTGCACACGCATATTGAAGCTAGGAGGCGTATCCAATTATGAATCATGGCGGAACTGGCGAGTACCGTTAAACATACGTGCGGAAAGCCTTTACGAAGTGGTAAAAAGACAATAGTATAGAATATATTTTCACCCAATTATCGGAAAGCACGACCAACTGAGTAGGGCACCGGAGGCATTCTGACCACGCCTACCCATTTATCACATGTCACTCACGGAGCGGATGATTAGGAAAGTGTCACTGGTCGCTGGCCGCCTCTTTCCCCTCCCCACTGGCGTCTGGAACATTTGAGATTATTTTCTGAACCGCGAGACTTCCAGAAACGGCGATCTTCCCTATATAAGGCCTGCAGTTGGCGAGTGAGTTCAGTTCTTGGCGAGCAGCGTGAGGAGTGCCGTGCTAGTGAACGAACTGGAGGACTGTGTACGTGTATCAGAGGAGTTGTACGTAAATGCGATTGCAGAGTGGACCTGTGACAGACGAACTGGTGAATTGTAATTGTGTGCGCTAAGTAATTCTATGTAATCGGCAAGTGTTCCAACTGTAATTCGGTGGAACTAAAGAACATTTTGAGTTTGTGCAATTGGACTTTTAATTTCACGAACCCACAAAGTCACAGTATTTAACAAGTTCTGTGAAAAATTTTCAGAACTTGTTATCGATGAAGTGGTGAAGTTAACATCTGAGTTCAGCGGTGTGTCGGTTTCCAGCATTTATAGGGCACGCAAGCAAAAAGCCACATTCGGCGAAGTTTCAACTCCCAGTAAGAAGAGACCATGTGCCAGATCAGTGTTTGATCTTGTCTGTGATGGGTTTGTGACAACCTTCAAACTGTAAGATGTGCTGACGTTAGTAGACGTGCCATTCTATGTTGTACCACCTGATAACTGAAGTGCCTGTTGTCAACATGTGATTCGCGAGGAACAGTAACTCTGGGACTTGGAGAGCATTATTGACACCGTCGTGGAAAAATGCGTGATACATCTAGAGGATGATGGATTGACCGACACGGAGACTTCGGACCTGGAGGGTATCGAACCAATTTCCAGCTCAGAATAGAGGAATCCAATTAACGTAAATAGCAGTTAATTTTCATGGATATTAATAGTGTGCTCCGTGATACTTAGCTCGAAAAATGTGTCTTTAGTGTTGAAAATTTACATTAATATTATACTTAGCGAACCAATTACGCGGTTGGCTTGAATAAATACGTGTTCTTTTGTGTTGAAAATGCATATTCATATTAGAGTGAATCGGGGACAGATGCCTATCGGGTAGAGATGCCTAAAGTTTATAGTTCCGTTGGCTGAAAACAGATCGCGACTCCAACATGTATGGCACTCGTTAGTGGCAATGTGACGTGAAGGCAAATGCGTGTTTCATTGTATTAGGTGTTTCTTTGCTTTTAAACCAACAAATACATGTAAGGTCTAATAATAGACGCCTAGTTAATGGTGCACAGTTATTTTAAAGTATGTGCAAGAGTATGAATAAAGTAGCAGAGCAAAATGTCGCGCATGCTAATCATAGTA
This sequence comes from Mantis religiosa, assembly GCA_030765055.1. Taxonomy (NCBI): domain Eukaryota; kingdom Metazoa; phylum Arthropoda; class Insecta; order Mantodea; family Mantidae; genus Mantis; species Mantis religiosa. Next base: position 136,726,204 of record CM060958.1, on the reverse strand, counting down.
GGTATGTTGTGGTATAGTTTGCCATCCTCTGTTGCTATGCAGCGACCATATTGTTGCGTGTATAGGATGAGCAAGATTTGGAAATTTCTGTAATTATTATTTTGTAACATTTATTTTCGATGCCTTGAGTCTGGGCACAGCTGTATATATAATCTGTGTGATTAAGTGTAAATTCTGCTGACTGGCAAAACATGTGCTTTGGACTGGTGAATCATACATCCTGCTGGCTTAGGGAAATAATTCACAGGTGGCCTGTAACAGGCCTCAACTTGTTCTCCATGTTTTAAACAATGAATCACACATCCTGCTTGTCAAGGGAAATAATGCTTAGTTGGTCAGTAACAGGTTTAAGCATGTTCTCAATGATGTAAACAATGATAGCACAATATGGTGCAAATTAACAGTTAGCGTGGGAATCGCTGAGTTCACTTTTTGGTAGGACCCCTATTTAAGCTTGGTGGAGATAGCCCCCGGGGGGATAGACTTCACAGAAATCTCAGAGGAAACTTGCTGCTGGTCTCTGTAAGAATCAACAAGAGTTTATTTCAAAGTGCTACCACGAGTAAGATAGCCAGCAGGGCGTACCAGATCGTACACCTTTTGACAGTCACACAAGGTTCAAGCCATACAAACAACACATCGCCAAAGGTAAAGTTACATTATGGTATTATGTATTTGAATGTTACCAAAGCGCCCCTGATCTCATCCAGATCCAGGGAGTGCCCTGTAGAAATACTAGGCATCTTTGAAATATAGTTATTCAGTTCAGTTTGACTTAGATGTTTCTTTCGCTCTACCCTTTCAGTAGCTACACCCCCAGTTGCAGATTAGGTTTGTAAGTCTTTCACCCCTCTGACAATCCTGGTCCACAACAATATTGTGCCAGTCATCAAAAGCGGTATCTCACCCCGACCCTTGGGAGAGATGCCACTGACATGCCTACTTTTATTTCTTGCTTATACGGATTTTATCTTCGTAGGAGATGCCTCAAGTGTATGTTAGAAATTCAAATAGATGTCAATGGCCTGAAGAATGTTTACAGATGGCTCTGAAACATGTGAGGACTGGCAGAATGAATTGTTTTAAAGCTTCCTAAGAATATAGCATTCCATATAGAACACTAAAACGACGTTTGATGAAGAACGATTCCAGAATGTGTATCAAGTTTCCGATATGGTTGCTACTGATCATGCAGAAAGGATTCAAGAAAGTGAACCAAACAGGAGAGGATGTACTGGAGCTGTTCTCTCAGAAAATGAAGAGGGACTTGGAGATTATTCAGAAAGAACCATAGCATCATTTGAAGAAGTTACTCCTGTCCTATTGAAATCTAAATGCAAGAATAAACATGCTGAATTTCTCAAAGAACAGAATCGAATAGAAGAGGCCAAAATTTGATTGGGGCGAATTAAACACAGGAAATCTGCAGCAATAGAGTCAAAGTTTAGAGGAGCAAACAGGTCAGAAAATGACAGCGATTATTGGTTGAGTGTGTTCTCAATTACTACGATAAAACTGGACCACAGGTAGTTTGGATGCAGTGTGTCGTTTGCAGTAGATGATTGCATGAAAGCTGTACAATAGAAGAAAACGTGTGCAACAACTGTGCAGAAGAACTTCGATTTCATTTGTATGTAATCATGTCATTTGTTTATTCTTACATCCATTATTACCTTTCTTCAGTATTTATTCTTTATAATACTAATAAATATGATTTCTAAAAGATGTATTTGTATCACAAATGCACCCCGATGTTCGGGGTGAAATATCTAAACTACACTTTTGATTAAAAAAAAACACACACTTAATTAACAATAATAACGTAACACAAACATGCGCATATGTAGAGAAGGCTCCTCAGTGAATGTCAGTTCAGTGCTGAACCTAAACTCTCAATTAAACTCAACTTTTGATCCCTGAAACCTTAAGTATGGCATCTCCCCCTGGCCCACTCTATTAATAAATATTAATATTATTCTCTCTTTGGAAATAGTGTAGGTTAAAACTGAACTTACAGATAGGTTATGAAAAGCAAATTTCCATGGCAGCATTGAAACAATTTCCATTTACATGCACCACTATTCTGTTACGTTAACAAAATGTAATTGTTCCAATATATCTTCCATCCGAGATAAATTGGCGTAGAGAACGTTTGCAATGTTAATTCTTTTGATTTTGAGCTTCTACTTAACCACACTATAGGTATCAATTTATATATGTTAATCTCTATGCCAAAGTTGATAATTTATATAATTTTATAATAATGATATCAATAATATATAGAACTAACCTTAAATGTGTACTTCTCCTGTACACCACACAGCTTCATTTCTTCTGCACTCGACGAATTCATTGCACTCTTGGTATGCAACATCCAAATCAGGCACCACCGCAGCTCCTGCATAATAATATATCTGTTTAATAAACCTGAATAAAAACTTTTTAAAACGTTTGAAACCCTTATTAAAATGTGGAAAAGAAGTTATTATAATTTCAGAATTTCAATCATTTACGACATATAATATTTTTGGAAAATAAAACGCAAATTTAGGAAAAGCCTAATCCTATGGAGAAATACAAATTGTACATTTCAATATTTGTGTGTTTTAATGTAGTAATTTTAGACGGTCGATTCTAGCTTTCTAGTTGTAGAAAATTATACAAAATCTAATCGAATAAAGGGATTTTCATAGAAACTGTGTGTATGCATGGAAACCAACACTCTCCATATAGCAACTACGGCCTTCGGGGTAGCCTCGCCCCCCCCCCCCCCACGTCATGATCGGACTCATTTCTTAGGCGGAGGCACTCCAGAGGGCGCTGTCCATTACCTCCAATGGCAGGGTGATAGCAAGGATGACGGTAAGACGAGTTCACCTACATCTTATACCGTGGACTCCAAAACACGTTGAGCATAGGGGACACTTCACATAAGCTATACAGAGGTAAAGGCGAGTAAAGACTTAAAATCGAACTCCGACCCTCAGCACGAGAGTCGCGAAGAAACCATTACGCTACCCCGGCACCCGTTTTCATAGAAACTTCATCATCGTTGCGTTCTCTTCAAGAGCCTACTGATCCTTCCAGCGTAGAGCTGGGCGCCCCACATCTCTTTCCCTTCGGCATATAATCTAAAACTCTTCTTGGAAGTCGTTCCGCGTCTATTCTTAAAATATGACTTTTCTATTCATTTTTGTTCTTTATTATTTTACTGTTTAAATTAAAAATCCCTTATTTTTTCGTTTCTTATATGTCTGTTCTTTTATAACCTGCCACGATTCTCAAAAATCTCATCTCTGCCGATTCTAGCTGTTTGCGTTGGTGTACATATTTCGGAACCGTATGTTAACGTTGGGACTGCCATTATCTTATAAAATTTCATCTGTGTTTCCTTTCGTGTTTTCCTGCTCAGCGTTCTTATTATAGTCCCACACATTTGATTGAATCTGTTTAATTTCACCTCCATATCCTTGTTGTTATTTGCTACTGTTAAAACTATTAACCTGTTCTTTTATTTTATCGTTTATAACTATTTTTGCTCTTATGTTGTTCTTTCCTCTAAAAGCCATTACTTTAGTTTTGTGTTCTGAGATTGAAAGGTTGTATGTTTCCGCTATGTTGTTTAAACTATATACTGCTCTTTGCATGTCATCTTCTGAGTGGGATATTATCACTTGAACATCAGCAAATAATACTGTATTTAAAATTATGTTTCCATTCAGTACATTTTGTTTTATACTTTGCTGCCATTTCATAGACACCTGAAATTAGAAGGTACATCGTTGGAAAAGGGCGTTTGGGAAGGAAATGTTCCAGGCCTAAATTTGGGGTACTCCGCCGGCATTTGTCAGTAATAAGGGTCGAGGAAACTCTGGAGGCAAACTGTTTCATTAAACGCTCCGGTGATATGTGTTTGTTGTGTGAATGTGAAAAGAATATGTATATTCAGAAAAAAAAAACTGTATTATGTGTATTAGTATATGGATAACTTCAAAAGGCAAAAAAGGTTATATATTTCAGGATTACTTATTATTTTATTCCATCCTTCTCCAAGGATGCCTCAAATGTCCTGTATCACAAACCAACGTATAAAAAGATATCTTGTCTTCACTTTTTGTTTTTTAAAAATGGAAAGGGAAGAATTTACTGTCATACCGGCAAGTTGGCCATAGTAGCTCAATGGTTAGAGCGGTTGGACGGAGACCAGAAGTTCCGATTTGAATTTCTATTGATTTCTATTATTAGTCATTCTCCATGGTCCAGGAGCAACATGCTAACTCTGGTTCTCGAGGTCGCGGGTTCAAGAGATTTCTGTGGGAGCAAAAATGCTGGTGGAACGGTGTCGTACATTTACGGCACTCAAAAGTATCCCGGCCGCGCCGTGGCTCAGTGGTTAGACCGCTTGGCTCTCACCAAGGCGGCCCGGGTTCGATCCCAGGCGACCGCAAAGTGAGATTTGTGGAGGACAACATGGCGCTGGGGCGGGTTTTCTCCGGGATCTCCGGTTTACCCTGCCATCTCATTCCACCGGTGCTCCATCTTCATCTCATGTATCATTAGTGTCATCGCCTGCGGTGCCGTATGTAGTAAAAGCGGGCGTTAAACACTACACATTTCATTTCAAAAGTATCCCAAGCTACTGTGCAAAATTTAGGGCTCCTTTACTACTTAGAATCAAATCAGTTAAAGGGCATCCTTAAATAAAAACTCAATTTTGAAAATTCCGGACTCGGTAGCGTAGATGGTACCCTGTCTGCCTCGTATTCAAGAGGTCCCATGTTCGAATCTCGGCCAGGGTGATTTATCTGAATAAGGTTTCTTTCCGGGGTTTACCCTTAAAGATGAATGTAGTGTAACTCTAATCTCTATGGACCCTGGGCTCATTTGACCCATTTCAGGCATCGTCCGATATGACTAATGTTGGAAACGCAAATTTAAAACAAAAGTAAATGAAAATTCGAAGTTATTGAAGAACCGATAACACGCGCGCACTCAAATCACACTCTGCCCAGCTCTGTAGTGTAGGTGGTAGCGTGTCTCCTGTTTATGAGTTCCGGAGTTCTAATCTCGGTCAGTGCGCGTTATCTGGATAAGGTTCTTCCGAGGTTTTTCCTTATCGTGAAAGATGCAAGTTGGGTAACTCTAAGTTATATGGATCCTGCGCTCATTTGAGCATCATTTCACTCACTTCATTCATCGTTTGATTTGACTTGAAGTTGGAAGACGTTAATTACCAAACTATAATAATAAATATTTAGATTTAGATTAGATTTATTGTGCATATTCCAAAATTGTACAATTTAAAACTTTTGGCTACATTTATTTGTATTTGCCTTGTCGCTACCTTGGCTTACATGACACCCTGGTCTTCTACTCTGCCAGGTAGCTCTTAACCTCCATGTCTCCTTGTTACTTAATTAGGCCCTTTCTTCCCCCTCATCTTCCTTTCTTATATTCTTTACATTTTTGACCCATTTTTCTTTTACTTTATACAAGAACTCGCCAATACTTCTTACCTTCTTTTCCTCCCTGCCCTTATAGCTACTACCTCTTTTCTACTTTCTCCCATTTTTCTTCCCAAACCTTTTGTCTCTACATTGCAACCTCCTCACATTCTGTTACATAGTGTTCTATGCTTTCTTTTCCCCCACACAATTCACAAATTCCCTTTTCTCTACTTCTTATCCCTCTTAGAAATATTATTCCTGCTCTCATCCAAGCTAACCCTTCTCTCTGTTGTCTATTGCAGTAATCTACATATGCTTCTCGTCCCCAATTTATTTTTATTTGCCTATAAAATTGTAATGATTTCATATTTTCTAGAATTCCCCATATTTCCTGTCTTTCTATATCTTCTGTTCTGCATTTTACTAATTTACCCACATCGCTTGTATTCCTTTCCTCTAATGTCTATATCTCTCCCATTCCTATTTTTCCATAATTCCTACTATCTCTGCCCACCAACTATTTGAGTTCCCTAATCTTTTTTGCTGTCTCATGCTTAATTTCATAATTTCCCCTTCTTCTTTGGGCAAACACCTATACCAAAATAAATAAAAAATAAAAGAACCTACTTTTAAAGAAAAATACCTTGAATACAGCCTGTTCGACACATCCTTCTAGTTATTTTCCTTTCTCTTTTCACCCAACTTTTAAATAGTTTGGGAGTAGGGATCCAAATATATGATTTACGACTGAGTGAAAGACCAGCGGTATAATACCCCTTTATGGTGAAGCGTAACATGGTAGCCTTACCTTTAAGACATCGCTCAGGAGTGAAGCAAATGTGGCCCAAGTTCTGCTGTGGTAAACCTGTGGCATTTCGGTGTCCAAGTTGCTAGATAGAACAACATTTCCACCTGTCCTAGACACCGTAACACATCTGTCAAGATCACACGGTTACATTCACAGCTGTGGAATCTTGGAAGCTGATGTTTGGATGAAGAGTGAAGTACAACCCCCAACGTCCTCTATGACTGACAACTTGATTTGGCCACCTCTGTGATAACAGCAAGAGGTGTATAAACAATGGAATACACGCTCACGCTATGACCACGCAAGTCAGGGGCGTCCAAACCTACCCTCATGCAGAGGTTAACGAGCTGCACTTGGATTAACTCCAAGTAAACATTATGCAAATTTAAGATGTTAACTTAGTGAAAAGTTTAATTTCTATGGAAATAATCAATTTTTCCACACTATCCGTGTGTAGGCTAAGGTTTGGATAAGTAGAGCCACAAAAAAATATAAAAAAATAAAAAAACGGCATTACCAAGCCTTGGGTATCTAGTGTCTAAACCAAGGCATAATATCCACCGATTTTATTTCTCATTTTTATACTTTGTTTATTAAATACATCCAATTTTTGCAGATACAGATTATATTATGAAACTTAACTACCTATCTAAACTAATATACTGCTACTGTTTCCAGTAGCTTACAATAAAATCTAATTCTATTTGTGCTCAACAGTCCTCTAACAAAAGAAATTTAACAATTCAATCTAAATTAAGCTATTATCACTTGTTTGTTTCTACTGAATAATAATTAGACTGTTGGTACTACACTAAATAAGTTTTACAATTTTAGTCTTCCTCAACAATTTACATTATTTGACATCAGGAAAAGGAGCAGTCGTTTGTTCCATCCTAACTTTTATTAATTTGCAATATCTTTTTTCTCGGAAATTAATTGTTCTTTCACACTGGCCGTGTGTAGGCTAAATTGTGGAAACGTAGAGTCAGACTGAAAAATTCAATGCCATAACCGGGATTTGAACCACGGATCTTCTGGTCATTAATGTCATATAGGCACTTTGGCCATAGTAGCTCAATGGTAGAGCGGCTGGACGGAAACAGAAGATCCGTGGTTCAAATCCCGGCTATGGCATTGAATTTTTCAGTCTGACTCTACGTTTCCACATCTTTTTTCTCATCTAACTGGACCATCCTCCTCCCCCTGGCTGCTTCAATCCTGCCCGTGAGAATTCAGTTGTTTTCATCTGTTAATTCTCAATCGTCCTCTTCCTTACTGGTTATTGGGAACGTAGATGATGCTCCTCCTGCTCTACTTGTCTCCTTTGTCTTAATCTAGTAGATCTCCTTAGTTGTGGTTGATGTTCTACTTCCTCTCTTTCTAAACGTTGATGTAAGCTCAGTTGTTTCTCTTGTAGATATCTGCCGTAAGTCACTTTCGATACTATTCCTGCCATCTGTTCTAATATTCTGTAATCTTCTTTATTTCTGATTATTGTTGCTATTTTTTTCCAGCTAATTGTTGCCGTTAATTCTGAAGTTCTTCTCAGTAATTTTGGAATTCAAATAGAACATGTTCGGGTGTATCCTGTAGTCCACAAAGCTCACAATTATCATCTATTTTCATGTTGATCTTCTTATATTAAGTGCCATGCGGTCCATGACCCGATAGATAATGTATAAGTCCTTGCTTGGGATCAAGATGTTGTAGTCTAATCTCTGTTTCATATAACCTTGCCCCGCTGAAATGTATCACTCCGCGTTCAACTACCTTCCCCCTCACCCTAATTGGCTAATGCTTTCGCGCCATAGGCCATAGGCGGTGCCTTCCCGTCACATTTAAACGTGCAGTAAACGTCATAATAATTGCCGGGAAGATAAATAAAATCATACAAATAAGGAAATGAAGCCATGCAAAAATACAAGTTTATAATGAACTGAGCAAATTGAAACAGAATGACTGAGCAATGAAACTGAAAGAGTTTATAATGAAAGGCCTTTGGCCTTTTCCACTGGGATTTTTTAAACCAGCACACATACCTTTCAAAAATGCTTGTCTTTCTGTCTTAAAAGTCGTGTCACGCCATACCTTACTTTTCGTGTGTTCTTCGTGTATATTTTGCGATTTGTATCTCGGTACAGTCTGATTGTCCTTAAATAACGTCTTCGCCACACAGCAATATCGCCTCTGTCTTTTAGCACATTTTTCTTGCCTCTCTTTTCATTCACAAATCCAGCCGTATAAGCAATCTGCTGAAATTTGGTAAATCTGCATCCTAATTTACAGCAGACGAAATGTTACTTATGTTCGGGAGTTCGTTTCTAAAGAAAAAACTACGCACATGACGACGCACAACACTTTTCACGTATTTTCTCCGAGCACGCACTTTTGTTTATTCCTGCTTTTGCCTGGAGTGGTAAGTTTTCCTGTTTTCTCAATTTCACATCGCGATGTTCCTACGGATCTAACACTCACACCTGCAACTTCAGAGCACAGCTGTTCGACTTCTATCACTGACAAAGACGGATTCTTCTCTGTGACTGCATTAAACACATGCACCGCATTCTTTTCTCGCCTGTTTGTAAAGAATTATCCTTGCGATACTTCAGCGAAAAACTGACGATAGACTCTGCCATTACACATATAATAGGTACACGCGTAATAACCGATAAATAAAATAATTTTCCTCGCGCACTGGGTACAACACACCGTCGAATGGCGATATATGACTAATCCAGTTCAAAACAAGGTCAGTGATAAAAGTCATATAAACAAATGTCATCACTACCGCTAAATCACGTGCTATCGTGCCATGTGCTTGAGAGCAAAGGAACCTCCTCTTTACTTCGTTTAAGAATTAACATGCATTTCAGATAAATCAACTCTTTTGCGTAATATATTTAATTAAAACAGTTACGAAAATATAAATTTGACAATTCTCTTCCAACATATAAAGATATATCACCATGTTAAATAACGAACTAATTTTTACCGCACGACAGTCTATACACAACAGCAGCCAATGAGAGGTGATAAGGTCACGTGACCGTTAATACATGCTGGGCAAGCTTATGTGAAACAAGGATTAAGTCTTTCTTTGATGTTTGGAAAAATACTGTAAACCCTTCTTCCTGTTTCTAAATGATTCCATTCCTGTTGTCATAAATATATTAATTCCGAATTAATTTGTCGTTTATCAATGCATCTTTTACCAACTATTTCCTTTACCTTATCCAAACTTTGTTTTTTGAGCCAATAAATGTCTGCCCTTCTTCTGATAGCAAAATCCAGAGGCCATATACCTAGTATGATAAGTAAGTGCTATTGTAGATGTTGTTCCCGTTGTACCTTTTGCTCTTATCAAATATTGTCGCTGCGTCTTTAAGTAGAGCCACACAGAAAAATTCAATGCCATAGCCGGGATTTGAGCCACGGATCTCCCGGTCTCCGTGCGGTTGCTCTAAGCCACTGAGCTACTATGGCCAACGTGCCGACATGACATTACATTCTGTAACTGACTCGTATGTTTTCCGGTAGACCACTAGGGTTTCTCATATGCTATGAGACACGCACATTTTGTGGCGACTTACTGTGCTGTAAGTACTTAAGTACCAGGCTTCATAGTTAAACCACTATGTTTTTTAGGCAAATTTATAGAAACAATAATGTCTTCCACACTAGCCGTGTGTAGGGTAAGGTTTGCATAAGTAACACATGAGAAACATACTTATCCAAACTTTAGTTTCTATATATATTTTTTACTGATTTCATTCTTACCATAGCAGGTATCTAACAGTACCTCTTGTTACCAGATCAGAAGCCACAAATTAAAAATTAGCACACCAACGTTAGGAAATACTAATGAGATTTAACATTTTCCACATTTGATTAAAATGATTAAATGATTCTTTCTCGTTCAGAAAATACATAATGTATAAAAATCCTGAAAAAATAATTAATTTAACCTCCGAACAAGGAAGGTATCCTCCTCTGTGACCAGAAGTACACAGGGCTAGTGTAAAAGTACAATTAATTTGCATGCTTAGAAATGATAATTAACTGTACCTTTGCGCAACAATGGATGTTTAACGAACGCTGACAAGCAGAATCGATATGAAAAATTTGATATCACAGCCGGGATTTGATGAATCTTCCCTCCGCGCGGCTGCTCTAATCAAATGAGCTACCATGCACATGCCGGCTCGATATTAAATTTTCTCGCATTTTTTTCTCATTAAACCACAAGGAGATTTACAAAATTCGGGTACGATAAAATTGATATTGCTTTAATGTGTAGTAATAAAGCTAAAATATAGACCTATAAAAGGCCTTTATAGATAAAGCATTCAACTAAGTGAAACACCCTTTGTTATGAAAGCTAATGCACAAAGTTACCCGATACAGCTAATAAAACTATTCAAAGTTTGTATATAAAGATACAATAATAATATTATTATTATTAATATTAATAATAATAATAATAATAATAATAATAATAATAATAATAATAATAATAATAATAATAATAATAATAATAATAATAATAATAATAATAATAATAATAATAATAATAATAATAATAATAATAATAATAATAATAATAATAATAATAATAATAATAATAATAATAATAATAATAATAATAATAATAATAATAATAATAATAATAATAATAATAATAATAATAATAATAATAATAATAATAATAATAATAATAATAATAATAATAATAATAATAATAATAATAATAATAATAATAATAATAATAATAATAATAATAATAATAATAATAATAATAATAATAATAATAATAATAATAATATACAATTAAATCATGTATAATAATTATTTTCGGATGGACGGAAGTTTCCGTCTCTAAATACGAGGGTGGGTCAAAAAGTAATGCCTCCTATTTTTCTCTCTCTCTCTTTTAATTGACAAGAAAATTGAATACAATTTACATAGCTTGAAAACTACAACATTGACGATTAATTTTCCACTATTCAATATAATCTCCGTCCTTTTCCACAGTTTTGGTCCACCTGTTAACTAGGGCATGTATTCCAGCGTGGTAAAACACACGGTCTTGCTTCCTAAGTCATTGACGCACGGACGTTTTTACAGCCTCCTCATCCTCAAAATGAATCCCACGATGAGCTTCCTTTAGTGGCCCGAACAGATGGAAGTCTGATGGTGCCAGGTCAGTGAGGTAAGACTTGCCATCCCAATTTCTCAACTTCTGCATTGGTGTAACGGCTGGTGTGTGGTCTTGCATTGTCATGCAAGAACATCCGCCATAGTTTTTGTTGGGCGAACTCGGCAAAGACATGCTGTCAGATTTTTGAGATTTCTGACCTATTGGACAGAATTTATTGTGCATCATTACTCCAGAAAATCAATCATAAGCACACCCTCTGCATCCCAAAACACTGTCGCCATAACTTTCCCTGCCAACCGATGAGTTTTGGATTTTTTTCCTTCGGTGACGTTGTGTGATGACCTTCTATTGACTGCCTCTTTGATTCAGGTTCAAAAAAATGAACCCACGTTTCGTCTCCAGTAACAATTTTTCCAGAAACTCCTCTCCCTCCAAATTGAAGCGCTACAAGTGTTCGGAGGCTATTGTTTTCCATGTTTCTTTGTTTTGGGCGGTTAACGTTCTTGGTACCCAACGTGAACAAATGTTTGAGTAACCCAGTTGTTGAATAATCGTCATCACACTGCCTTTACTGAGGGAGGTAACGCGACACAATTCACCTGTTGTTACCCTGCGATCACCACGAATACTGTCATCGACTCGCTGAATGTTGCATGGAGTCACTGCAGTCACCGGCCTGCCGCTTCGCTTTTCATCTGCCAATGGTGTCTGCCCTTCAGCTTCCTTACAGCGACAAACCCATCGTCTAACAGTGCTGACATCAACCGTTGCATCACCATACACATTTTTTAGCCTTTCGTGAATGCGAATTGGCGTTTAACCTTCCGCAGTCAAAAATTCAATCACAGAACGCTGTCTAATAGGAATGTCGATGTCAGCTATTTTGCAAGAGGATGCAGTACTGCCACCTGTTGACTTAGGAAGTTACTACTGCAGAGGATTGGAGAAGGTTTGAGGAATTGCACCAAATTCAAAGTTTTCACATAACTTATTTAGTTAAAGGAAAAAAATAGGATGCATTACTTTTTGACCCACCCTCGTAAAATCACTTCTTCGAGCATAGGAACAATTGGATGGAGCATGTGCAAAAAATGCCAGAGGAAAAGACACCAAAAATGGCATTGATTTATAAACCTAGAGTTAGAAGATCTGTAGGAAGACCAAGAAAACGCTGGGATGAACAGATGTGACATCGGAACAAGCAAAGATCTATCCATGAAAGAAAATGGTGATAATGATGATAAAGCAAATACCCTAGTCGTGAGCTATTTTATTTTGTCTGTAAGAAGTTGTCATATTACACTAGGGAACACGTCTTTTGTACACGAAACAAAATAGGCTAATTCTTATGCAAAATGACTCGCTGGTTCCAAAAAAGCCTCTGAAAATGCTGTATCACGCAACGTCTTTGAGATATTCTTATTCTTATTATTTTATATAAAATTACAGAAATGAGGTATGATACCAACTCATATTGACTTAATTTAAAATAATAGCCATTGACTCTTCTAAATACAGCTTAAAGGCAGTGTTGTTTCATAACGGCAATTTACTACCTTCAATACCTTTATTTCATGCCATAGGAATGAAGGAGACATACGATTCCATGTCCATCATTTTAGATGCTATTAGTTATCAAAACCATGGCTGGGAAGTTTGTAGTGACCTCAACGTAGTTGCATTGCTAACGGGACTGCAGGGAGGTTTCACCAAATATTGCTGTTTTTTGTGCTTATGGGACAGTAGGGCAACTGACAAGCATTTTATAATGAAAGAGTGGGGGGAAAAGGGAAGACTATACCCCTGGAGCAAGCAGTGTTAAGTATGTGCCTCCAGTAGACCCAAACGAAGTTCTTCTCCCCCCACTTCACATAAAGCACGGGTTAATGAAGAAATTTGCTAAAAGTTTGGACAAAAGTGGAAGTGCATTTGAGTATTTAAGAAGTATCTTTCCCAAAATAAGTGAATCTAAATTGAAGGAAGGTATATTTGTCGGTCCTCAAATAAGACTACTTATTAAAGACAATGTTTTTTAATCAAAGCTTAAACGTGTTGAACTGGCAGCATTGAAATCATTTAAATCAGTGGTGGAAGGCTTCCTGGGCAATAACAAAGAAGAAAATTATGAAACTTTAGTCTCAGAACTATTAAGGAGCTACAAAGAAATGGGTTGCCGTATGTCACCTAAAATACACTTTTTGCACTCTCACCTTGATAGTTTCTCTACAAACCTAGGAGCTGTAAGTGATGGGCAAGGTGAGCGTTTTCACCAGGACATTTCTGAGATGGAAAGACGTTACCAGGGTATCGCTGGGATTCAACCATGTTCGGAGACTATTGTTGGTTCCTCAAACTGTAGAGTCAATACAAAAAAAAAAAAATCAACAGTGAAACACTTCTGAGATAATTCAGGTATTGGTTTTAATCATTATCTTGTGTGTATTTATTTTAATAATAATAATAATAATAATAATAATAATAATAATAATAATAATAATAATAATAATAATAATAATAATAATAATAATAATAATAATAATAATAATAATAATCATAATAATAATAATAATAATAATAATAATAATAATAATAATAATAATAATAATAATAATAATAATAATAATAATAATAATAATAATAATAATAATAATAATAATAATAATAATAATAATAAATTATAAATAATAAATTATTATTATTATTATTATTATTATTATTATTATTATTATTATTATTATTATTATTATTATTATTATTATTATTATTATTATTATTATTATTATTATTATTATTATTATTATTATTATTATTATTATTATTATTATTATTATTATTATTATTATTATTATTATTATTATTATTATTATTATTATTATTATTATTATTATTATTATTATTATTATTATTATTATTATTATTATTATTATTATTATTATTATTATTATTATTATTATTATTATTATTATTATTATTATTATTATTATTATTATTATTATTATTATTATTATTATTATTATTATTATTGTTGTTGTTGTTATTATTACTATTATTATTATTTCCACTGTTATTTGGCAATAAAATACCTATTATTTTCAATTAATCAAATATGAGTTATCACAACACATTTCTGTAATTTTCATAAAAAATTATGAATACCTAAAAAACGTTACGTGATACAGCATTTTGAGGGGCATTTTTGGAATCAGCAGATCAGTTTACATAAGAATTTGCCTATTTTGTTTCGGGTATATGAAAATAATTTTTTTTTCCCCAGTGTTATTAGTTTTTTCAGGAATGATCTCTTACAAGCCCCTAGGAAAGTCTGATAACTTAAAAGTCTATTTCGCGAAAATGAAGTTTGAAGCAGCAGTATATATCAACTAAAATATACGACCATCTGAAAGTATGATATTAATAAGAGTGCTTTTGAATTGCGAGAGCTGAACTTGTGCTTCTCCTCCATAAGAAAACTAAAGCTCTATGAATGCATATTCAAAGCAAGTTAATGCCGAGAAATATATGACGGTAAGCAGGAAAGCAAAAGTTGCAAGACCACACAAATGGAATTTTCTGGAAGAAGCCTACGCCTTACTGCAACTACCTTTCCTCCTCTTTTTTTTTTTTTTTTTTTTTTTTTTTCATAATATTCTTCCCGGCATTCACTCGCTTCAGCTTACGTAGCAATCTCGTTGGCACATTAAAGTCTCGACCATCGGAAAATCGATAGTGTTTCAAGAAGTTAATGTACGAGTTGTGAGTATACAA
>CM060958.1:136631026-136706026 GCA_030765055.1 Mantis religiosa | reverse complement strand
GAGTAGAGGGAGTTGGGAAAACCCCCTCAACCCCTGCTAAGGTGCATGACACGGCTGTCCCTGACTAGGGAGAGAATGCTTACATCCCCAATTTAAAATAACAATACACTACAACACCCTAGCTCGTTTTTCTGTGCACCTTACACGAATACTCTGCTACAGTTTGTCTAATGGCTGACTGCGTGCAATAAGGCGTCGAAAATTTACAATTTAAAATTATTTATATTCTTTATTTTATTTTAATGATTTATCTTCTTTCTTCTTTCAAAGATCAGGCCTCACACTTAAAAGCTGTTGGCCTGGGCCTGATTTGAAGCCGTGAGCTTGAGACCAGTGTCTAACCAATTATGGTACCTAGAACAACGCACACAGACCGAGCGAGCGAGGGAGAAAGAGAATCTAATTCGTAATGGTAATACCATATTGTTGGATTTAAAATAAACTGAATATAAATAATTAAACAAAACGCCGCTGGAATACACACCTAAAGGAAGAATGATAGATCAATGTTAAGGTGGGAGTGAGACCGGAACAGGCCACGGCGCAACGGGTGGACGGCATGACTGTAATAGGGTGATGGAGCTAGCAGCAAAAGGAACAGAATGGTGAAGCAGGCGGCAGAGGAAAATATCTTAAACATATAGTATTTTTAAACAAACGTTAGAGCCATTTAAAGAGAAAATCAAAATTTTCCCAAGGTTTTCCTT
Organism: Mantis religiosa; assembly: GCA_030765055.1. Classification (NCBI taxonomy): domain Eukaryota; kingdom Metazoa; phylum Arthropoda; class Insecta; order Mantodea; family Mantidae; genus Mantis; species Mantis religiosa. The sequence goes on along the minus strand of CM060958.1, from coordinate 136,705,319 downwards.
GTAAAGAGTAGTCTGAGATACGATATTTTTTCTCGAAAATCTTCGTGTCGCATACTCGGAAAGTAATGAACTTAAATGCCACATTCGAAATTTAACTGACTTTTTGTGTTTTAGTTATACTCTTCATAGATAAATGGACACACACACACACACACACACACACACACACACACACACACACACACACACACACACACACACACAGTGATTACTTTTCTAAAAGATTCTGATGGAAAGATAGAGTCACAAATAGAGTCATTGATAGAGTCAATGCCATAGATGGGATTTGAACCACGGATCTTCTGGTTGCCGTCCAGCCACTCTAACCGTTGAGCTACTATGACCAACGTGCCGACATGGCATTAAATTCTCCTACTGACTCGTGTTTTTCCCGGTAAACCACTTAGGAATTCTCATAAACACATGAAACAACTACCTTAATGGCGACTTACAACATGTAAGTACTTTAAGGTGGTTCTAATCCCGGCTATGGCATTGAATTTTTCAGTCTGACTCTATATTTCCATACTTTAGCCTACACACGGCCAGTGTGAAAGAACAATTTCCATTAATTGTCCTAATAGTGGTTAACTATAAAGCCCGGGCCTCCCACAAAAATATAAACAAATTTTGAAACTCTCATTCACCATAAGTCTAGCGCAGGCCAACTACTGTTTATAAATTATGCTGGCATATGGTGGTTTTAACGGTAATGTGTATTATAAGAATACAAGCTCAAGGTTTAAATGCATGATCTTCTCCACACCGCAGTGCCTCTCATTGCAAAGATCATATCGGCGACCGTTAACTTTTTGGAACATATCGCTTATTGGCAATGGTGTTTAACTCGTAGACGTTGCGTTGCTGATAAATGTTTATTATGTGTTTCAAATGGGAAGAGTTCTCGCCTGTAGCCAATCAGATGCGTTAGAGCTGTCGACGTTGCCATCTCGTTACCCCACTCGTTTTATATTCCCCCCCTCTCTCTCTCTCTCTCTCTCTCTCTCTCTCTCTCTCTCTCTCTCTCTCTCTCTCTCTCTCTCTCTCTCTCTCTCTCTCTCTCTCTCTCTCTCTCTCTCTGTCTCTCTCTCTCTCACCAGCGGTGCATCCGTATAGCTGTGAATGTTAATTACGTTAAGAGATAATTCGTCATTGGCATTGTCTTCAACGTCTGAGTACTGTAAATTTATGATGATAGGTTCCAAAGTCTCGTTACGTGCTATTTCTTTCCAAAAGTCGTCTTCTTGTAGTTTATCCAATGTCTCACGCAGTTTTCGCAGTCTTGTTGTATTCCTTGTTAATTTCTTAGTGCATAAGTCATTCAACGTCAGTCAGTTTAAAAATATTACGAGGCATGTTTTTTAAGTCAGTACCGTTTTGGAATTAAAAAAGACGTGCATAGATATGGCAATAATTTTAGTTTTACATGAAAGCCTGTACCTTAATCTACATTTCTACATAATTTCCGTGAATATCGAGGCACTTGTCATTACGTGGCACCAGTTTTTGAATACCCTCCTCATAAAATTCTGCCGCCTGACGTGTTGAGCGCTGTATCACAACTGTTTTGACTTCGTTGTCGTCTTGAAGACGCTGATCGCCCAGATGTCTCCTCAAGTGCAGGAACAAATGGTAGTCGCTGGGCGCCAGATCAGGGCTGTATGGAAGATGATCTAGAGTTTCCCATTGAAAAGATTTGATGAGATCTTTGGTCCGATTAGCCACATGTGGACGAGCATTGTCATGCAGCAAAACGATACCCTTACTTAACTTGCAACGTCTTATGTTCTGGATTGCACGGTGCAGATTGTTCAATGTCTCACAATAAGAGGCTGCATTGATTGTCTCATTACGAGGCAGAAACTCCACTAGCAATACTCCTTTCCTGTCCCAAAAAAAAACTGTGCACATGATCTTCCGGGCAGAAATTGTTTGCTTAATCTTCACTTTTGTGGGTGATGATAAATGCCGCCATTCCATGGATTGTTGTTTTGATTCTGGTGTTACGTAGGCCACCCATGTTTCGTCACCAGTAACAATTTGGTCTAAAAAATCTTCACCTTCATTGTAGTAGCGCTCAAGGAAAGTCAATGCACTGCCTAAACGTTCGGATTTGTGCAAATCCGTCAACATTATCGGAATCCAACGTGAACACAATTTCCGGTATTTCAAGTTCTCGGTCACAATGCGATACAAAACACTACGAGAATATTGAGGAAAATAGTCGCACAATTATGAAATTGTAAAGCGTCTGTTTTTCTCACCTTTTCGTCCACTTTCTGCCCCAAATCTTCAATAACGACTGAAGGACGCCGACTCCGTTCCTCATCATGCACATTTGTGCGGCCATCTTTAAATGCTCTCACCCATTTCCTTACCATTCCATCACTCATAACGTTTTGTCCGTAAACTTCACAGATCTCAGGATGAATATCGATCGGTTTTACGCCTTTAGCAGTAAGAAATCGTATAACAGTCCGTACTTCACAATCGGCGGGACTCACGATTGTCGGAGGCATCTTAAACACTCAGTAACCAACGTATACAATGAAGAATCAGACTGTAATGGCGTCAGTGCGTAGACAAGAGATGTAGGTGAGATTTGTGATGGACAACACGGCGCTGGGGCGGGTTTTCTCCGGGACCTGCGGTGCCGTATGTAGTAAAAGCGGGCGTTAAGCACTACACATTTCATTTTCCTTCCCATTTGAAGAATATAATAGATTTTTAATCATTTGATCACGCGCACATTCATCATTCCAGACTGGGGAAGATTGGGAATCTTCTTGGTTGGAGAAAATCTCCACCCCCATCCGGAAATTGAACCTGGGACTCCGTGCACAGGGACCCCTACTCATACATCGTATATGTTTATCAACACCTCGGATATAATTATGGTCGTTTTATGCCTGCAAGGATCGATTTTATTGATTAAAATATCACCTCCATATTGAATCGAAACAATCTGCAGCAAGTAATGGACTGTGTCTTTCATTTCGACAATATTAAACGTTATTCAGTTTGGTATATACGTAGAAGGAAGAATTAATAACAAATAACAGGGCACGCCAACGCAACTTCATTGAAGCCCTATCTGCAAATAAATCAGCAGTACAATTTGTCACTTTTGAGTATGAAAACAAGTGTTCTGATTTAAGCTCTTAATTTATAGGCCTTTTTTCATTTGAAAGCCACGTTTACTAGGTTATACTGGCGGATATGAATTTATAAAATGGCTCGCGGATATGATGGTTAGTCATTTGTTGATGTGTTGAACTTTGGGTTGTTTTATATTCACACACACACACACACACACACACACACACACACACACACACACACACACACACACACACACACACACACATTCTTATTCTCTTTCATCTTCCAGACTCTACTGTCTAAAAAAACAATTCCTCGACAGCTCTAGCCAGGAAACAAATCTGGATTTGAAAGCTAGCATTCTAACTACCAGAGCTGAGAGACAGCATTTATGTGCGTATTTTCTCATTTTCCCTATTTTTATTTTATTTTATTTTTATTTTATTTTCCCTATTTTTTATTTTATCCTCTCCCTGTACTTCTTTAAATATTTGTCTGAATAATTTTTATATTTACAAATCCTGTTGTCACGTTTACAATACTCTTTATGTTTTTTATGACAATTAGCGATCCAATCTTTGTTATTATTTTGTGAAAGTTCAAGAAGTTAGTTATCTACTCGTAAATCGTATTTCAGTTACAAAACACAAAATGCAATAAAACACAGTTTTATTCCATTATATTTCAAATTTTATTATATGATTTAACAGTTATATTAATTAAAGTTTCGTGGGTGATCAACCGTGTCAAAGTAACCAATTTCGAGCTTTTATTTTCATTTCTATTTCTTTATTGTTATTTTTGTTAGATGTTGCTTTTCAAGTTTTGGTCTTACGTTTACCGAAGTCTCTTCTCTGTTTTTTAAACTTAAATCTTTGTATAAGTGTCTTAAATAATCATTTTATATATCTCTAAGGAGAGAAAGACTAATGAACAAATGTATCCTAAGCTTTTTATTTTTTAAATTTATTTATTATTTTTATTTTTATTTATTTGTTTTATTTCTTTCTTTGTTTTTATTTATTTTTAATGATGGGAACGGGCACAGGGTAAGTCGTTTAGATTTTTTGTTTTTTGCCTTGTACTGTGAGACAATAGGAAGGACTTTATTTGCTCAAATGTTTATTAGATCTGCATTTGTTCCAAGAGATAAATCTATGGCTCCAGAGAACGCAAGGTTTCCTTCCGTATATAGGTCCATCTCTGCTCCTTTAAAAATATACTTTAGTGCTTTCCTAGCACAGGGTAGGTTCGATTAGTCTTCCGTAAACACATTGGTTAATGTATCTATCAGCTGACACATTGTAGTTTGGATTTAAAACAACCAAAATAAGAAAATATTATTCACTTATATGTTATAGATTGAATAGTTCTAATAAATTCCATTCGAAGTTACGACTTTCATTAGATAAATTAGTGGAATTACGATTATTGTACCTTGCCTGTAGTGGAGAAAACTAAATATATTTTACAAATGTCTACCAGTGCTGGCACTACCCAATATATTATATAAAAATATTTCATTCAACCCCTCATAATTATCGCATCCGGCATCACGATATCGCATCACGAAAAAATATGGATTTTTATTCATGAAATCACAGATGCACCGGGACAATTTGTATGAGTGCTTAGTGCTATAGTTAGCGCTATGAAAACAGGTAGCAGATCACATCTTCTTAATATAAGTACGAGGGTGGGTCAAAAAGTAATACCTCCTTTTTTTTCCCTTAAATAATAAGTTGAATTTGGCGTAATTCCTCAAACCTTCTCCTCCAATCCCCTGCAGTAGTAGTAACAATCATGCTACGCAGAACAATTCAATGAAGTAGTGTTGTATTCCATGGATGCAGAAGATGCAAGCAGCATTGCCGCAGCTCAGGACTGTTGATAAGATAGAGTACATCCACAACCGTTTCTCCAAAATACCTGCTATTATAACACAGTATGGAAGCTCGAAATAATATTTGGAACATTCGCTTTCTTTGATAGATGAAATTTGAGAAACAGTAAGATATTAACGTAAAACCCTGGTAACGAAACACTGTGTAAAATTTCCAGAAAGCTGCATTTCACTATGGAGTGCTCTATAAAGAAGGATAATGTGTCTCATTCTCAAGGTACTCCTTGTGTTAAGCAAAGATCAGTGTCTGTTCAACTTTAGGAAAGCTATATACTCTATGTATTGTACATAATTAATACTCTCTTGCTTTATTATACTTTGTAACATATTGTATTTTAAATATTGTAGACTTATTTCTGATCTTAAAGTTTAGGTTTAAAATTTTGACGAGTCACCAATTTACTATGTAAGCGCAATGTGACGAATAAAGGATTGAAAATGTGGCTAAACTAAGAGCTTCCCCATTCAACCTTGTCTACATCACGAGTTTACGACACAAAAAGAACCGGACAGCACAAATGAACTACAATACAAACGAGTAGGTGAAGTCTGTCAGTAGACAAAACAACATCGTAGAAGTATGTACAGAGGCCGACATAAGTATTCGAACCTAAACATAATTATTAATTATATTATTGTAAAGCTACGCAGAGTAAGCATACGTAAATATAACTGGTACAAAATAAACTTGAGTCTTCCATTAAACATATAAACTCATAAATAGCAACTGAAACTAATTTGTACTACAAGGAGAAATAAAACGGTTACCTTACATCTGGACATAAGTATTCGAACAGAGTGCAACTAGTATTTAGTTATCATCCCCTTTCTTTGAATTGCTACTGATAATTGTTTGGGCATTGTCTGTATGTGTTGTTTAATGACTGTACAGTCCATATTTCTCCACTCTGTTTGAAAAAGTTCATTCAGATGGCCCTTGCTTCTGATGTGATGCTTCCTCACAAGCTCTTCAAGTTCCTTCCAGATGTTCACTATAAGATTTAAATCTGAAGATTGGGGCGGTGTCTTCAAAGTGTGAGGAGTGCTGTACACTATCCAAAGTGTTACAATTTCAGCAGTATGCTTTGGATCATTGTCCTGCCGGAAGTAATAATCATGTCCTAATCCCAGCTTCTCTGCACTCTTTTTAAGATTGTTTTCAAGAATCCTCTTGTAATCAAATTTGTCCATGATCCCATCTATGAACACCAGTTCCCCGAAGCCAGATGAAGCTGGAAAGCCACATACCATCACACTACTGCCACCATGTTTCACTGTAGCTAACATGTTCTTAGGTTCCCATTCTGTATTGGGCAATCTCCACACTTTAAGACGTCCATCACTCTTGTATAAGCAGAATTTGCTCTCATACGACCAGAGAACCTTATCCCAGAATTCTGTTGGTTTCACCACATACTGTTTAGCAAATTCTATACGTTTTTTCTTATTCACCTTATTAACACAAGGTTTCTTCCTAGGAACTTGGGCATTGTACCAAGTACTATTAAAACCCGTTCAACTGTTCTGGTGTGAACCACAATGCCAGAATATTGCTCAAGGTATCCTCTAATCTCAGATGCAGTGATTCTCGGATTCTGCTTCACCATTTTTATTATTTTCCTCTTTTCTCTTATGATGAGTTTAGAAGGAGCGCCATTTTTAGGTTTATTTACAACAGTATTTGTCTGTTTGTAGCGTTGAATTATGCACAATACTGTACTTTTGCTTCTGTTAATTGTTTTGGCAATTTCAGAGAGAGATGTGGTTTGTTTGTGCATATTTATCACGATATTCCTCTCTGTCACCGTTGTCACCTTACCTTTACGTCCCATATTACCTGTGAGTTCACAATCGGCTGAATATCTTTGGGCACACTGTCTCGAGGCATAGCATAAACACAACTGCTATGTGGTAGGGGCGTGTAGGGTACGTCCAATCACCATTCTCTCTGTTATATTGTTCGAATACTTCTGTCGGCCTCTGTACGTCAACTGTGCACCAAGAAGAAGGCAAGAACATAGTATGAGGCCCAGAGATAATGTGAAATATGTAGTGTTTAACGCCCGCTTTTACTACATACGGCACCGCAGGCGGTGACACTGGTGATGCATGAGATGAAGATGGAGCACCGGTGGAATGAGATGGCGGGGAAACCGGAGGTCCCGGAGAAAACCCGCCCCAACATCGTGTTGTCCACCACAAATCTCACTTTGCGGTCACCTGGGATCGAACCCGGGCCGCCTTGGTGAGAGCCAAGCGGTCTAACCACTGAGCCACGGCGTGGCCACCCAGAGATAAGTAGAGTGTCTTTGAACAAAGACAGATCTATTACTATGAAAAGAACAAAACATACTTGTAAATAGCAGAGATTATGAATCTTAGCAAAAGTACAGTTAGTGACATAATACACCGGTATAAGTATGAAGACAGAATTGAATCTCGGGCAAAACCAGGGCGACCAAAACCTCTTACCGATAGCAGGAGTCTTATATTATGTGGAAGGTAAAACGCAATCCGCGTATAAGTGCTCCGGTGTTTTGTGCTGAGATTCAGAAAGAACTGGGACTGGCAGTCCTGAAGCGATCAAAAGGGCCATGCGAATACACGATTTTAATGGTCACGTAGCCAGAAAAAAGCCATACATTTCCCGCAAGAATAAAAGTAAGCGAGTAAATTTGCCAAGAACTTTGTTAACAACACAACCAATTGGTGGGACCAAGAAATTTTTTGTGACGAAAGCAAATACAACCTTCCTGGTTCTGATGGCAGGGTGGTTGTGTGGAGGAAACCAAACACGGAACTGGAAGAGTGCAATTTACAAGGCACAGTCAAACACGGCGGAGGGAGCGTAATGGTATGGGGCTGTATTTCCTCTACGGGAGTGGAAAAGCTGGTGTTCATAGACACAACCATGAAAAAGGAAGTCTATCTTAAGCTATTATAGCAATATTTAAAACAAAGTGCAGAAATGATGGGTATTTTGGAAAGCTTCTCATTTTATCCGGATAAAAAATAACCTTCTAAAGTCCAATCTAACATTTGAAAGCTCCTCACATATATATAATACAAGAAATAAAGTAAACTTAACAAAACCAACAGTGAACACTTCTACTTATGGCCTGAACAGCTTAACCTCACACGTTATCAACTTGTATAATGCGCTGCCACTGGAACTGAAAGGCTGCAGGAACATAAATGGTTTTAAAAGGAAAGTTGCTGAAAATTTACTGAAGGCATATATTGATAGCTGATAAAGTGTTACACATTTATAGCTGGTTTGAAAGCTGAACTGTTTAAAAATTAATATGGATTAATGTCCCATAGAATATGTAGCTTCTATTTTTCTGTTAAGTTCTTTGTTACTATTATTTCTTGAGTTATAGTGAATTTCTGTATCTTTGTATGTTTCATATATGTTATTCTTGTACGGTAATTTATTCCTACTATGGCTGTTTGCCATCATTTTATATATTTTTGTACTGTTCCCTAGCATGAGCTATGGCTCTGGGAACCTTTTCAGAGAACAATAAATAAATAAAAATAAGTAATGATCCCACATTGTTAAGCTATGGTTACTTTACAACTGTCCTCGTGTACTGCATCCACCCCCTCTGTCCCCGGATCTTAATCACATAGAATCAGTATGGGATAAACTGGAGAAGGCCGTGAGAAAGAACCCATCACCTCCAAGCAGCACTTGAAGGAGAGGTCGCAAGAGGAATGGAGCAAACTTTCTACAGACTACCTGAAAAACCTGGTTCACAGCATGCCAAATAGATTGTGAGAAGTAGTGAAAAGAAGAAGGAGAGTTATAAAGTACTTAGCCATATTTAGTATCACAGTAAAAGTTATGTCCGATTACTTTTGAGAGCCAAAAAATGCCAATTTCTTTTTAATTCTTAAAAAAAAAAAAAAAAAAAAAAAAAATAAAGCATGAATGATATAATTTTTATGTGAAATAACATTTATTTTATTACAAGAGCGAACCATGTAACTGTCGATTATCATTAATCAATAAAATGACACATCAAATGTTGATTTTCACTTTCCAAACTTAGTACTCTGCTTTGTCCAATTATTCATAAGAGTCTCTGTATATCGAAGAGGAATTCACTCAAGAAGAACTGAGGTGCTTTTGACATATTCCAGTAACGTCGTGCGATGTTGAGAGATCATTTTCGCTGAATAAAAAAAATATTCACTGACAAACATAGGAGCTTCACTCAAGAAAATCTTAAGATAACCTTCCTCGTGCACTGTAACAAGCTTACGTATGGTAAGAATTCTACGAAAGAACATGTTTCCGATTAAATTTTAATTTGCTTATTTTTTTTCTTATTTCTTTCATTTTTCATTTCAATATGCTTGCTTATTTCACTTTGATTGTACTTATAAATCCGGGCTCTACTTATTATAGGTATATAATAAACTGATTAAATATTAGTTTTATAGAACAGGAAGATGTAATAATTAAAAGTAGACATGGTTAATTGGGATGCGGCAGTTTCAAAACCCTCACGTTACATCCTGTGAAGATGACGTAAATAGGATAATGGTGCAAATATGTATTTAAGTTCTGCTCTAGATATTTCATCTTAAACAGGTGTAATGGGCAGAAACTTCGCAAGGGAAAATGTTTTGAAAACACAGCTGCCGTAAAACACTACGTTCTGAAAATGCTGAGCATGTGCCATCTGTTGTCGAAATTACTAATGCACGTAGTTCAGGGATTCATACTGCAGAGGGTACTAAAGTATCGATGAAATAGGAATGGCGACTGCGTCTACCTATGTTAAAGATGAACAAGGTATCGTAGAGAAAAAATGTAGATATTTTATTACATTATTATCATTGCTAAATGAAGTTGAAGTCATGCAAAATTGTTTACTTGTGTTTGGGTTCAGTAATATTCTATCTAGTCATTCATAATATAAGTCTGAATACCACTGCCAAAGTGGACTATATAATTATAGCTGTGGGGGTGCGTGTTCGAAGGATCATACCTTTTTATTATAGTTTTCTTAACTTAAAGGTGCAACATTTATTGCTGCAAGTCAAAGACCAGATGGCACGTGGAGGAAACCTCGGCGAGTAAAAGATGGCTACATTCCTCAAGAAGAAGTTCCGCTGTAAGATATTTTTTAACATCTTTGTATATAAGAGAGAGGGAAATATTTGAGATTAGATGCCGCCTATACATAACTACTTGTTCAAGAAGTATTTTGAACTTGCGTGGAAATTTCGTAGATTTAGCATTTGTATTCAACTAGGGCCTCGTGAAGTTTGTAAACAAAGCATGACTGACAAATTTAATAACTAAAAAAATATACTAAATATTAATATAAACATTCTGGCTTATGCAAACTTAATATTTTTGAGTTGACAAATTTAATAATTAAAAATCTATACTACATATTAACATAAACATTCTGGCGTATTTGAACTTCTCAATATTTTTTATTCACCTTAAAAACCCAATGTTTACATAAATGTTTGGCATTTTCTTTGACATTAAATAAAAATCCATAACCTACAAAGTTTGGAATCGACTGCAGAATTTTTGGCATCACATATTCTTTATTTGCATTAAGTAGTTAAACTTTAAGGAATATAGTATTATACAAAGAGGATAAAAGAGGAAACCTAAGACGAAATTTTAATTTATGAATCATTATGAAACTGATTTCGTATGTTTCCAGGAAGATTTAGGCAAGAAATTGAAGAGATTGTTTAGTGAATTGCCAGCCTTAAATGATTTTACATTCACACACTTTACTTAATCACTAATTTATTGTCATATCTGATTTTCAAAATATTCTTACTAAATTAATATGTAAAAACACAAGCAAACAAAAGGGAAGCAATACAAATATAAATATAAAATGTAATTATTTGCCACAAACTTCATTTATCTTTTTAAGAGAATTGATGAACTTTCCACATGTTAATCAATAAATATTTGTATAAATGGTTTCATTACACATTTCGTTGCACTTCAAAAGGGATATGCAGACCAAAGCAGTTGTGAAGTATTTAAAAATCAAACCAGTTTATATATCTGTCTTGAAATTCTATACTGTTGCTGACATCATGACAAAGAGCTGAATAGGTGACAGCTCTAGAAATGACAAAAAATATTGAGAAATTCTGATCCATAACTCAGACAATAATAGATATCTTAAAAATGCCTGATGCCACTGAAAAGGTTATTTGAAATGAACTGTGTGCCTTTAAAAGATCTACACTTTCGTATAGTACGTTTCTGTCTGATACGGTTTACCTGTTATACAATATTAATTCTAAATGAAGGTGACATCACAGTGTACTTCCTGAAAATTCAATTTGTACATTTTATTTGTAATATCTTTATTTTAAATATATGTTATTTTAATCAAAATTGTTGGAGCCAATTTTTGAGCAAATAAGTAGCAAAAGGTATCCATGTAAAGAAAATTGACAGGTGTAATTTCTTTAAATTCATATCATATCTCTGACATATATTGAAATTAGATACCAAGTGTGGTGTTGTCCAACAATACGTTATGCAGTTCATGGACATAGATACCCAAGGACCTCTTTCTAAAAATGATTTTATTGACTGTTGACCTGTAAGATGAAATTATTTATTTATTTTAATTTCATCCTCCAACGTTGTCATGTCGGACAATGAATGAAATGGTGAAATGATGTTCAAATGAGCCCCAGGTTCATAGAGCTTAGAGTTACCAATCATTCATTTTTCAGGATAAGGGAAACCTGCGGAAAAAACCTTATCCAGGTAACTCATCCTGACCGAATTTCAAACTCGGGACCTTTTGAACGTGAGGCAGACGTACTACCATCTACGCTAGCGAGGCGGGATTTGAAATAATAGGATGATAGATAAATAATTGCAATAAATAACTTGCATATCTTAAAATTAACACATGTGTAAGAAGCACAAAAGTTATAATTTTGTCAGGATATCTAAGGCACTCAGGTATTACGATGAACTAGTCAACAAAAAAGACCATTAGTTTAAGAGTTTGATATCTAGAACTTGATGGTTACAGTATTACAAGCTTCATGTAGGCCATTTCTGAAAATTAGAAAAGGATATGCAGGTTAAAAATTAAGTTATGTATAGGAAATTTAATGTGCTAGTAACAGTCAAATTTTATATTGATAAAAGAGAGTAAATCTATAACAGTGTATCTTTTCTTTTGTGTCCTACAATCTTGCATACATGATCAATCAGCAGTCCTTGGGAACTAACGACCGCTTGATTTATACATACTTGGCAGTTGCCACAAGTGAACTTGCTGCTTAACATTACAGAAACTTACACTTCTCATCTGTATTAAGGAAATTTATTTTAAACCATAAAATTGAAATATGACAAATTGCAATTACTTCAGAGTAATTGCAGTTTTTCATGCTAAAATTCAGAAATAGTTCAGTTCTTTTCCTCCATATCACAACTTAAGATAAAGTGTCAATTCTCTGTTCTTTAATGCACTTTATGAAATAAAATAAAAACTATACCACTACTGCGACTTTCAGTGGGATATTGTTCATCCTTGAATGCTACCTGATGAAGAACCAATCGGAGTCTTGCTATGTTATCATAGTTCATTTCCTTAAGTAGGATGCAGTGAGCATCTGGTGAATCTATCTAGTAAATCTGTTTCCGCTAAGACAATAATTCAAATTTTGCAAAAAGTAATCCACGAGGATAGTAGAGAGTAATATTTCTAATACAACCATAAAAACCTCATTTTTAGCTGAAATACTTTCATAATACAAATAAATAAATTGCCAATATATCATAACATTTCGCAAATATTTGAAAAACTGGTTAATATTTATATTTGACTGGTTTTATATATGAAAAACTGGTTCATAATAGAATGATATCATCATCTCAAAATACAATATTCTTTCAGAGGCCCAAAATGGATTTAGAAAAAACAGATCTACCATAACAGCCATGGACAGTTTAATAAATAAAATTCAAGAAGCTATTGATAAAAAATTAGTAGATGTGGGTTTATTTTTAGACTTAACGAAAGCATACAATGTTTTAGATCATGAAATACTTCTCAGGAAATTAAATATGGTTTTAGGGGAATTATAAATAATTGGTTTAAATCCTATTTAAGCAATAGAAAACAGTTTGTAGAACTTCAGTTTGAAAAGAAAGAAAAATTAAATACAGTTCAGTCCAAAGTGAGAGAAGTTTGGCGAGGAGTTCCACAAGGATCAGTCCTGGACCCCTTGTTATTTTCGTTGTACATAAATGATTTGCCAACTGCCATTAATTCCACAGATGTTATTTTATTTGCAGATGACACTAACATCCTAATAAAAGGAAACAATCAAGAAAGCGTACAGACCAAACTCAATGATACTCTATGTAACCTGCACACATGGTTTCAGACGAATGTACTAATTATAAATAAGGATAAGACTAGGGAGAGAGAGAGAGAGAGAGATGTGTAGTGTTTACCACCCGCTTTTACTGCATACGGCACCGCAGGCAGTGACACTGATGAGACATGAGATGAAGATGGAGCACTGGTGGAATGAGATGGCAGGGGAAACCGGAGGTCCCGGAGAAAACCCGTCCCAGCGCCGTGTTGTCTATCACAAATCTCACTTTGCGGTCACCTGGGATCGAACCTGGGCCGCCTTGGTGAGAGCCAAGCGGTCTAACCATTGAGCCACGGCGTGGCCCAGGATAAGACTTGCCATTTCATTCCATACTTGCCAAAATAGAAAGGTGGTCAAACCTCCAATAGTATTTGATAAAACAGTCATTAGCTACAATAATGAAACAAAAATTTTGGGAATACATATGAATGAGAACATGAAATGGACCACACATATTCAACATTTAATAAATAAACTAAATTCCATTTGTTATTTGCGTAAACATTTGAAAAGCTTAATAAATTTAGCAGCATTGAGAAATATATATTATGGTTACTTTCACAGTCAGTTACAATATGGGAGAGTGTTCTGGGGGGGGAAAAGCAGATAGAGTCTTTAAACTTCAAAAAAGAGCGGTAAGGATACTAAGTGGGGTGGATAACAGAACATCTTGCAGGCCATTATTCAAAAAACATCAAATATTAACTCTAGCATGTATGTATATTTTGGAATTAGTGATCCATGTAAAACAAAATAAACTATAAATACAAAATTACAAATACAATACACATCAGAAAGATGACTTTCACATTCAAAGCTGTAGAACGGAAATCTTCAGGTCTAGTGCTATCAATAAAGGTATAAGATTATACAACAGGCTACCAGAAAATATTAAACAAATGAAGAGCCTTATACATTTTAAAAAGGGAGTGAAACTCTTTTTACTGCAACATTCCTTTTATTCTGTAAAAGAGTTTTATGTTAATTAGTTTTAAGTGATTTTAAATAATGACAGTGGCCATTAATGTAATTTTTGTACTATGACGTGTCTGATAACAATCAAAAGGACAAAATAAATTGAATTGAATTAAATTGAATTAAATCATGAAGTAGAGTAAACTCCACATTTGTGAGCAATTACTTTTATATAGCATTTCTCTATGGTCTTTATATAGTTTATATTTATTTGCTTTTTTTACTGTAGACTTTTGTTGGATCTTGTATCTGTTACAGTTGCTAGTCTTATGTAACTTTTTATATTTATCTTTGTATCTTGAACTGACGTGTCCTACAACATATGTATTATGTTCCAAAGGATGAAATAAATACAATACAAATAAATACTATAATGACTATCATTAATGGTGTTATGTATAACCCGGCCAAGGCGAGTGCAGTCCTGCTACAGTAGCGGAAACTAGGCGAACTAACGCGATGACGACAGGAATACATCACGAAATGCTGTGCCGTCTGATTTACATTTACTAGCGCGCTATACAGTATCCCTGTGGAATGTAAAGAAAATAAAGTTGCAAGATTTAGAAAGGATGCAAATCTCCTCCAAATAAAATTGCTATGGATGAATTGGAGAAGTGCATAATTAGAAGAAAATATAAGGAGTACCACCAGGTTAAAAAGGAAATTCCTGCACTGCAAAAATTACGAGCTTTAGGAAAATAGGAAAAAAAAATTGTATTTCAAGTTAAAAAGTTTAAGAATAAAAGAAGTGTACTGAGCGAACGTCTGATATAGTGGCTCAGAGAGCATCATATCTTAGAATACTGAGGAGGAACGAGCGTGGGGAAAATAAAACAATGTACCTGGATGGAATCTAGACTCACATCCACTACACTGTTTCCAACTGTTGGCAGACTAATTACATTCCAGGAATGTGTGCAAATCACAGTGCTTGATAGCGTTTTATTATTGCACATGCTGGCTGGGAGATGGGCTTTATTCCAGGTGTTTGTTTCAACGAAATAGACTAGGAAAACAATTCCAAATGGTTACAAAACCAACTGATACCTAGATTACTGCAAAGCTGCATTGTTGTCATTAAAAATGTGCCATATCATAATAAAGAAAATAACAAAATCCCCTCAACCAACAATTAAAGTCAGAAATATGGGAGTGGCTGTGGAACATTTAATTATATTATTAACTAGTGGTATTTTAAGTTCCTTTCAGTTTGCCTATTTTAACTAGAATAAATGTCTGTCTTTCCCGATTTAATTATAACCCCAAGGAAAATGTCAACGAGTTACCATTCCGTTGTCCGAACCAGACTGTAGAGCAGAGCAGGCAAGCTTCAGTGCGTACAAGTGGCACTCCCCATTGTAGGATGCACTTGCCTAGGTCGGGTTATATGTATGTACATATATTTGGAATTACTAAGAACACAAATATAAACTATTGTCATGATGTGCTAAAAGAATTACTTTGGAATGGTGTTTGCAAAATTCCAGAGAGAGCAAATAGTACACTTGCTTTTAGCCTGCAGATTGTGAGCTGTCATATGATATCTTTATGATTGCTTCATAATCAGGAACTGTGTTTATTTATGATAGAGAGTTCAAATCAGTATTATTTACTTGTTTTTCCATTTAAAACCAACAAAAAGGTGTACTAACTGGATCAAATTGCAATTGAAATGGAGCACAAGGTAAAGCATATGTTTGTTCCCTTACACTACTAATGCAATACAATTAAATTAGTGTAGGCTCAAATAAAGCCAGGGATTGCAAACAGAGATAGCACTTACGTTAAAATAAGACCTGAAGCTTTCTTGGTAACGAATACGCTCACTTTCTTCTTGGGCAGCCAGCCAGGTGAAAAGATGATTAGATATCTATTATGTATTTCAAACGGGAGGGGTTCTGGAGTCCAGCTAATCACATGCCGTATCATGCACAGCGTTGCCAGCTTTTTACCCCAATCCTTTTATATTTCTCTCTCTCTCTCTCTCTCTCTCTCTCTCTCTCTCTCTCTCTCTCTCTCTCTCTCTCTCTCTCTCTCTCTCTCTCTCTCTCTCTCACACACTCAAAACATGCACGTTTGCATGGCGCAGATGTAAAGGTAAGCAAATTATATTTTACAAACTTTTACAATGATGCAGTTGCCAAAATCAAAATTGGAAAAACGCATTTTTGCAAATTATGTATATTTTAAAATACTATAATTATAGTTTATGAATTACCTGTTTTTCTAATCCAGTAGAACTGCCAGTGGCTCATCCATATTGCTGTCAGTGTCACTTTCGTAAGAGACAATTCGTCATTGTCACTGTCTTCATCGTCTGAGTCTTGCAAATTTATGATTATAGGTTTCAAGATCTCGTCACATGCTATTTGTTTCTTAAAATCATCTTCTTGAAGGTTTTCTGCAAGCCTCACGCAGTTTTCCCAGTCCTGTTGTGTTACCTTGTCAATTTCTTTGTAAACAAGTTGTTTAATGTCCGTCAGTTTAAAAGTATTATTTATTTTTGCAATCCCCCTTTTTATTTGAGCCCACACCAACTCAATTGGATTATATTGGCAGTGGTAAGGTGGGAGGTGTATTACCTTGTGTCCAATTTCAATTGCAAGTTGATCCAGCTGATACACTTTTTCCGTGTTTTTAAACGGAAGTACTCTTTGCAATAACTCATTTTTAGTTTCTGTTTCCGAAAAAATTTTGAGGAATGTGTACACCTTAAAAGTAGTACTTCGAGCCTGACTTCGCAATACCAGCCTTTTTGACTCGCCACTAAGTTCACTGCAAGAAGCCATTGCACTATTTAACTCTTACTCTACTGTTGTGTAAAAAACAACTGAATGATATTGATCTGAACTCTCCAGAGTAAATAAACACTTCTTATCCAGCATTCATTCATAAACATAAGCATACAGCATTCCACAGGCTAACAGGAAATGTGTTTGCTCTTTCTCGAATTTAACACCTTAACTTATTCACAGTAATTCTTTTATCTGTCATGTCAGTAGTTTAAATTTCAGTTCTTAGTAATTAAAAGTATATGTACATACACACCAACCACTTTGAACACTCTAGAGTAAATAGAGATTACGAACCATTCATAAACAAAGATATGTGACCAGACACGTTCTGCCAGGGCAGCTGGAAATTTATTTCCTCTCGCTCGAATTGGATTATTCAAAGCAAATCTTCTATCACGTCATGTCATACATTTACGTTTCAATTCTGAGTAATTACAAATATATGTACATGCATACATGCCAACCAATAATGATATTCATACAGTGCTTATGTCGTGATTTATTGTTATAATACAGGTAATCAATCGTGGCTTATTTATTTGTATTAGAAAAACTATTTCAGCTAAAAATATGGAGTTTTCATGGTTATGTTAGATACATTACTCTCTACCTTCCATATGGATCAGTTTCGGCAAAATCTGAATTTTTGTCTTAGCGCGAATAGTAGTTCATACAGATTGATTGGGTTGGTGCTCCTCACACACTACTTAGCGGGATTGTAATACGACACCACCGCAGGACTCCGATTAGTTGCTCACCTAGTAGCGCTCAAGGACAAACGCCTTCCCATTTGAACTACATTATAATCATCTTTTCACTTGGCCGGCTGCCCGAGAAGAAAGTGAGCACTTATGTTGATCTGACATTGAACAACTTATTCATAAGGAAATTTGCAAGGTAACACAACAAGACTGAGAAAACTGTGTGAGATATGCAGACAAGACAACTTTTAGAAATATATAGCATGTGACAAGATTTTGGAAGCTATCATAAATTTGCAAGACAACGATGAACACAGTGACAATGACAAATTGTTTCTCGACGTAAATGAAACTGACAGCTATGTGGGTGAGCCACTGGCATTTCCATTGGATTAGAAAAACAAATAATTCATAAACTATATAATTATAGCATTTAAATGATAAACACTATACGAGAATATTATACTTCCAATTTTTATTTTAACAACTGTGTTATTATGACAATTTGGAAGATTTAGTTCGGGTTCCCTTATGTGTAGGGCAAAGGTAATCCATATGCTCTAGATATCATATGAGAGAGGGAAATGTGAAGAGTGGGGTTAATGAGATAACAACACCGAGCACAAATATCTCATTTGCTATGGAGCAGAACTCTCCACATTTGAAAAACTTGATATACCCTGCTGTATGGTATAGCAGTAGTATATTCCAGATGAATTATTTACGTGTTTTAATAGGAGGAAGTTTCCAGGATACAATGCCCTTCATTATTCCATAGCACATAAGATCTAGATAGAAAAATTTTGCACAAATCATAATTCTATTTCTTAGATTTAAATTTGCAAAACAATCTTTTTAAAATCAATATGTTTAAAGATAATTGATTTAGTAATAGCAAATGTTCATGACAAATAACTTCAACAACAAAAATAAAATGATACATCTATGTGCATACATCTCTCTATTATTCAGTGTACAGCATAATTGAAAAGCAAAAAATTGCATTAATACCGAAATTTATATATAAATTCAGCATTATCAAGAAGGTCTTCTCTAAACTACCATTTAGCCACATGAGAAAATATTTCATTTTAGATTTTCTCAAAAATGTTGTAATGATTTTGATTAAACCATGTGTTGAACATATTTGTACTAATTGAAGAAACCAACTACAAATAGTATTTTTCAATTAATTTTGATGTCACTGTTATTAAATTCCTCCAATCACATATAATATTTGTACTATTTTTATATAAGTGTTAAACCATAAAAGATAAACAAAAACTTACTGTGCAAGAGATGTAGATGTGTTTAAAACAGATAATTTATTTATAATAATTTGTGTGTGTGTGTGTGTGTGTGTGTGTGTGTGTGTGTGTGTGTGTGTGTGTGTGTGTGTGTGTGTGTGTGTGTGTGAGAGAGAGAGAGTGAGAGATTGTAATTCCGAGATATTTGTTATTATTTTCAATTTTTCAGATCGTTTTTATACTTTCTTTACCATTTCCATATTAGGCAGAGAAAATATTGCATTCCACATTTGGAAAGGGAATCAAACTGAAAAACTGAATTCTATAGTTGGGATTTGAACCATGGATACCAAGTCTCCATCTGATTCCTCTAACCACTGAGCTACCATGGCAACATAACAGCATGACACTAAAATCTCTGACTTGCATTTTTACCAGTTAATCACTATGGTCATAAAAAAATTTGATTATTTGGGGACGGCTGAGTTGTTATGGTAGGTGGACTGAACAGAAAAAATCGGCTTTAGCAAAACATAAAATGGCCATGAGTTTTGTAAGAGTGTGTTTAAGTAAATTGTGTGACAATGTCAAATAGCTTGAAAGGAACTATACTGCCATAGTAGAAAACAAACTGCTACATGAGGCAGAGATATTGGAAGTAGATAAAGCAGGGCAGAGGTGGACATTAATAACAGATCCTTCTGTAAATATATTCTAGGTCTGCCGTTAGCATCACCTAATGGGGCAGCACAACTAGAGTTGGGAAGACATTCAAATTATCTTAAGGATAATGAAATATTTATATAGAGTAGCCAATTTGGAGAAAAGCAATATTATTAAAGAATGTCTTCTTATGCAAATGAGAAGCAAATAGAGAGAATGTTGGACACAAAAAGGGAACAGATGGGTATGGGACATATTTGGAGGAATGGGGAGTATTGGTATAGAGGTTTTTGTAAAGAATTAGAATCAAGATTAGAAGATATTGATAGTAAAGTAATTTTTGCTAGTACGAGGAAGAAAAGTTCGTTGATATGTAGGGAAATAAAAACAATGTGGGGGAGGGAAATATACATAGATATGTGTAGTAAAGTAGGGCGAAAAGGATTTACTTGGACGAGGACAGGAGTTTGAAATTTGAAAGGTATTAGACATGATAAGGATGAAGAAAAATGTCCAAAGTGTGCAGAAGATGCAGACTGGCATGGTATACTACATATATTGTAAAGAAATTAAAGTATGGGGAGAACAAATTTGGCAACAAAAGTGGAACAGCTTTAGGGAGGGGGGAGAGGTATCAGTAGAGCTAGGATTTTTATGTAATATAAACATGCAGAATAAGTACATATTTATGTAATAATATTATTTGAAATATGTACTATTATATAAAATGTTTTAAAAATACATAATATTAATTTACTTTTTATATTTAATAATTAGTTAATGATGTAGTAAACATTATGTGACGTGAAAATTACTCATTTTATTAATTATATTTTCCCAAAATAAAGTGGTGCAATAATGAATTATTTAAACAATTAAGCATGTCTACATTATAGCAAAGTTAAACAAATTCCATTATTATGAAGATTTGCAATTACTTTACAATCACTGTTCAAATTATTTGTGCACTAAATATTACTTAACACAACCCAATGTGCTTCATTCTGAATTGCAATGAACTATTAGATACAGCTGCAAGTTTTGCATTCTCATGGAATGTCGCCGGTCAGAGAGGATGTTCTTGTATATTGAAAATCATCTCCCCGCGTCACAGGAAGTTGCTGGTGCAAATGTAATTAAATAAAAATTTTCAGGAGAGATATAATCTAGAGGATTCCCATCTTTGCCGCTGAAGATCTTGCAGTCAATGTCAAGGAGCCAGAGTTTCTCTCCATCACAGACTCAAATTTCTGTAATACTTGTATTCCAACAGTCCCTTCAGCAGCATATAACTGAGCTTTCACATCTTCCACAATGTTCAATAATTCCTTCAATGGCATGCCACGAGTTTCTAATTTCAAAATTATATCAGCAATGAATCCAAAATTGCTTTGGATATAAACTAATTGGCACTGTATTTTAGGATCACTGATGGCACTTTGCGCTTCTCTCACTGAAACTGCTGAGTTTGCTGGAAACAAATCTGTCACAGAGCTTTAAAATGTTCACTATACATAAAAACAGGCAGCTTTGATTGACATATCTCACCTAGTCAGGACAGGTTTAGGGAGCAATTTGACATTTGGCAATTGTTTTCTGTAGTGCAGCACACGTTGAGGGGCTTTAAATACTTTTTTGGTGCTTGAAGTGATGCTGTTGACTTGTGAATATTTACTTCGCACTTCTTCGGCAACACGTTGCAGTCCATGGGTGCTTAAGGTGAAATGGATTATATTTTGATAAAACACACGTAATGCCATCTCTGCCTTTAGCATGTATGCTGCAGCATCAAAATAAACAATAAAAAATTTATCTTCCTGAACACCTTCAGGCCACATTACTGTAAGTTCATCATTCACAAAACGAGCCACTGTTGCATGATTTGTGTCTTCCAACACTGAAAGAAATCAGAAAAGGTGTGGCAGGTTCTTTTCCATCCAGCGTACCAATCACAAGATTTGTAATATAGCATCCTTTCACATCCATAGTTTCATTGACAGTGATCCATATATAATTGCTACCTATACAATGTCACACATGTACCAGTGCATCCTCGTAACATAAATGCAGGTGGTTTTTTTGGAGCATAGTCATTAGGTATCTGCCTCCCACAATACTTCTCTAAAAATGCGTGATATTTAGGTACTGGAGTTTGTACCATGGAATATTTGCAGCAATCATAGTAGTAGGTACACATGTCATAGAAGAATACATTCCCTACACTTGAAGACTGTTGCATTTGAGATAGAAGGACTTGCTTTTTAGATATTTGTAGCGCTTTATTCCTAGTATGCAGGGTACTGCACACATGTTGGTCAAGTTACGATTTCATTAAACATGTAATCTTATTACAAGTCTGGCAGAAAATCACATCTCCATCAGTAGTGAATGAATCATATATTGTAACCCATGACTTTAACTTTGATAATTTTGACTCTACAGGAGGCATCGCAGTAAGATTCAGCTAAACATGGTGGTTGCCAAAGGATGCTTAAACGTATGAACTCAAGAATAACTTGCTTTGTTGACCTTACACAGAAAACTGAGCATGTTGTTCATTGCCAAGGAACAGACAAGCCGACAACAATTAAAGCGGTAATTTATCGTTCATGGTACAATGCGTTATTGCTGCCTAAAGGCTCCCTCTCTGAGACTCAAATGCAGAAATCTTAGTTAAAGTGGACAAAAAAATTATGCAAGAACTTTTCTTTTCTGCTTTTAATCTTTCTTTTGTTCTTTACAAAGGTGCACAGCACTCAAATAATCAGGAGTTTATAGTATTTCAGTTCCTTAAAAAAAATTAAAGAAACAGCAGTAAGAGGCAGAATATGTAGTTTTACATAAAAAACGGTACAAATATGTAAAAAACATGTCATGATGCTTAAATATGTAAAATATGTAAGAACAACATATTATGTTATAGCCAGCATTCTAATTCATGGACATTTATCAATTTTAGTTGTGGCTGGCCACATAGCTAGTCGGTAGAGCACCTGGCTGCCGTGCTAGAGGTCCCGGGTTTGATTCCCGGCTAGGGGTGGGGATTTTTCTCCAACCTAGATAATTCCCCATCCTCCCCAGAGTCTGGAAGTTAAGTAAAGAATCATGATGGATTTCAAAGGAATGTTAGGTCTTTGTTACAACGCGTACAGGTGTAGTGGAGTCAAATAGCAGTTGGTTGAGTTGTGTAACAAAAGACAAGGGAAAAACAAAACTGTGTGAATAGGGCATTCTTCGGACCCTTCATAATGGCGACAAAATAGTCACAAAGGGAATCTTTGGTTGAATAATGGGCTTCGAGAAAGTGAAAGCTACACATTCATGTGCAGCTGTGAGGACAGGCAGTTCGTGGCTGGCAAGCCATTAAGAAAGTCCTCTTCTTCTGTCTTGGTCGAAGGCAGACCAGAAGTGATGAGAGAAGATATTTGTCGGTTGATACGTAACTAATTAAGTATTATCGAGTAATAAGCATTCCGCTTTCAGTAACTTTAAACAGTGATATTGGTAATCCTTGTCAGCAACTTCAAGTTCGATGTTCTGATGAAAAGAAGCAGTCAATAAACCAGTTGGAAACGGGTATTCCAGTATCATTAAAACCATCCTTCTTATACATATCCACGCATACCCTGGGAGAAACCTCATTGCTTTACCCTGAGCTAAACATTATTGTATCAAACTGTAGCAGAAAGTGAAACTGTGCGACACCCATTATTTACATTTGCATCAAACTGTCGACCCAAGTGGAACTCTCTGCTCGCCCATTATATGTGCTTCAAACTGTAGCGCCAATGTGGAACTTATTGCTCGCCACATAATTCGCTTCAAATTGTCTCCTCAACGTGGAACTCTTTGCTCGCCCATTATATTATTTATATAAAAGTCCTGGCTCTACTAATCATAAAATGTCTGTAAATGGAGAAAATGATTATTTGGGGAAAGTCAGAGAGAAAAGGTTAAGAATGATTAAGAATAACCAACAATTAAGGTTGGAGAAACGGGAACAAGAGATATAAGAGATTACAGTCCAGTAAACATAAAACCAAGGGTTGTGTGTACTGAGACCATAAATTAAACAAGGCAAGCAGGTGGGAAGGATACACTGGGTATGAATAAGAAATATTATAAGCAGAAGCATTATTAACAGTGAAGTATTCTTCATTTTTGAGTTTGATTTATGAGTCGCTATGTTTACGCTCAACTTCACTTACTATGTTGTATAATTGAAACATTTTCAAGATCATTCGATCTCATCCTCAGCTCTTTCGTGACTAAAGGAACATTCTTCCTCCTCCACTACTTCGGTGCTCCGATCCCTCTGCCATCTGGTGTTAGGAGCACTAAGTCTTAATACTTCATTTAATGCTGGGATTTCAATAACTTATAACTTTATCCCGGGTTTTTGTTATGAATATTTTTTCCCAAACATCCAATTCTATGGGTGTACTTAAAGATTTTAACAGTTTTATGTTATGGCCAATGTTGTGGTTTTCTGTCCAAAAATGGTGTGACACTGTAGATTTTTCTGTTTGTTTGGCCAGAAAACCACATTAAATAAAGTATTAAAACTTAGTGCCCCTAGCAGAGGGATCGGAGCACCGAAGTAGTGGAGGAGGAAGAATGTTCCTTTAGTCACCAAACAGCTCAGGATGAGATCGAATGATCTTGAAAACGTTTCAATTAGACAATAACATAGTAAGTGAAGTTGAGTGTAAACATAGTGACTCATAAATCAAACTCAAAAATGAATAAGAAAGTTTGTTATTGTATGTGACGAATATTGTTAATAGTATGTATTAATGTATGGATATATGAAGAAAGATGAGAAATATTCTATTCTATATACACATGAGACCTCCTAGTGGTTTACTGGGAAAACTGCAAGTCATTTGGAGAATTTAATGTCATGCTGGCACATTGCCATGGTAGCTCAGTGGTTAGGACAGCAGGATGGAGACCAGCAGATCTGTGATTCAAATCCTGGTTATGGCATTGAATTTTTCAGTTTGACTCCCTTTTCAAACTTTGTAAGAAGGGAGTGCATACCCACTAAAAAGCTATGTCTTTTTACCTACAACAAAATGTGTAATAAAATAATTGGGGTAAAATAAGATAATAATAGGATAATGTTTCAAGCCTACCTTTTCTGGTTAATGCTTGGCCTGTAGCAGGTACTTTATAGTTGTGCTGTTCATGAGGAAGAGCTACCAGGATCAGAGCAAAAAACACTGCAAAAAAACAGAAAGGAAAAAATGAGAGTAAGATGACTGGAGGTTGACAGGATGTACCAAGCTGCAGCAAATTGACAGGGTTCTCGGGTGTGTTGTTTGGTTTCAAATAACAAGTATATTAGAAGTTGCGTAATAAAGGAAATGAGAGTGATCTTTATTCTGTTACCAAAATTTTGCTTCTCAAAATGACTCATAGAGATGAATTGGTAATGATATGTTTAAAACTGCTTAAAATATCATTATTCATGCAAATTGCACTAGTACTTTTGGATTGGTACTTTCTTCTGTGCATGCCTAGTTGTCCCCCATGGTCTAGGAATAACATGCTAGCCTCTAATTTGTGATGTTGATAGTTCAAACCTGGCAGATTTGTCCAGTCATATGACATGGTCCAGTGATCTCATGTCATAGATTAATAGGACATAAATGAACTTCAATCATGACTGACTGAACTATGCTGTGGAGGGGATTTGGCATGAAGGTCCAAACTTGGTCTTTTGTACTTATGCACCCAAGTGGGACACCCAGGAGACTAGAGACCATTCTACTGGAGGAAGTTCTACAGGAGCACATTATTCTGCCATGTGCCCCGAGGCACCCGCCGACACTTCTATCCTGGTAGAGACCACCAGGTGAGAGATGATATGAAACGATAATGGAAATGAAATGGACAGGAAATTTAGGGGATGTAATTAACCCACCCAGCACTCGCCTGGCGACCCGAGAAAATCCCTGAAAATACTCATAGCTGAGGTAGGTCGGCCACGAGAATCGAACCCGGACCGCCGGCCTCGGCAGCGTAGTGGTAGCATGTCTGCCTGACGTTCAAGAGGTCCCGAGTTCGAATCTCGGTCAGGTGGGTTACCTGGATAAGGTTTTTTCCGGGGTTTTCCCTTATCCTGAAAGACGAATGTCGGGTAACTCTAAGCTCTATGCACCCTGGGCTCATTTGAGCATAATTTCACCCATTCCATTCACCGTCCGATATGACAACATTGGAAGACGTAAATTACAACAAAAAAGGACCTCCCAAATGCAGGCCACAGACGAAACATCCTGAGCCATCTCTCTCGGTACTTCAGTCATAAATAGAGGCCTCTGAACAAACTATAAGCCTTTTTACGCCCAATATAGAATGGCTTGAGAAGCACAGTAGGTAAAGATCATAAATCTCAATTTCAACTTTATATGCATGTACAGTATTAATAAATTGGAGCGCTGTGTTGTTTGTTCAGCAATGATTTTCATATATAAGAAAGTTTCTGAAGAAAAAAAAAATGTACTTTCCATTCTAACAAAGAAATTTGCTTACTCCACTGCACCCCTGTAGTTCAAGGACAACGCCATTCCGCTAAAGTCGGTCACAGTAATGTAAGATGTATCGCGTACCGCCACAATGTTTGCCGAAACTTTTATTTAGAGTAAGACTTTTCCACCCACATTGTATAATTTACAACAATTCTTTAAACATTTTAAAAACAAAATGTTCTGTAATATTACCTTATATGAATTTGTGAATGAATGACTTCACATTTCATTTTCTAAATCAAAAATCGATAATTTTCTTTTATAAAAGTCTCTCCCACTCGTTTGCAAAATGGTCACCGCCTTCTTTCTGTTTAGCACAGGTGGCAATAGATGTCAGTCTTTGTGATTGTTCATCTTCATTACGAGAATCTGATCAAATGTGATGGGCGATTTGCGCTCGTCAAATGTTTTTTTTTAATGGAATCGCGTCTTTACCAGCCTACCTAGCAATTGGAAATCTTTCCGCATTACGTATATATGTTTGTGTTCTTGCCTCTGTAGATGCAAACTGGCATTTATGCTGGAAATCTCGATCCGTGGCAAATACTTTTTAATTCAGCATTTTAGTACAAGCGACGCCCACCCACTACAACATTTTCAGTTTTCAACACTTTGATCACCTGTTTAACTGTCTCAATGCAACATCTCTTAACTCGAAACGCGTCGTAACTGACGAATCGTGAACATTGGACCCCGTGAATTCACACAACTCCATATTTTCGAGATTCTTGGCATTCGAACGAAATCACATTTGATAATGTTTTTTGTTGATTGCCATAAAAATCACACCCTTTTCACGAAAATATACGATTTTGCCATTTATCGTGAATTTCGCAATGTTTCACGAATTAAAATCGCCATAAAAGCAACTTATATGCATTTAATCTAAATAAACACGTTCAGGTTCCCATCTTAATTGGTCAGAAATGCCGTCATCATCTCAGATTACTTGCTAGTCAAAACTATTGCACCATGTACATCTTATAAGAATGAAACTTTAAATCCTGTTTCTTAGTCCTCTGCAAATTCATTCAAGTAATTTGTAATGGTCTGAAATAGTGACAGATTGCTATGGATTATACTTCAGAGCTGCTCAGACTCATTGGATATTTTTTAGCATTCAAACTGTTATTTCAAATTCTTAGTGTTTCACACAGAACCTGTCTCACACTATTGTTTTACTCAACTAAATATTTTTCTTCTGGGACTTGACTATGATGGTCTCTTCTGTGGTACATTGGACAGCTGCAATGTTCTGTTTATTCTAAATTCCTCCACTGCCTCAATGCATACCTGCTCAGATCAACATTCCATTTTATTGTGCTTAGTAATACCCACATGTGCTGAAGAGGAATGAAAATCAAGTACATGTACTTTCATTGTCATAGACCTGGTGCACTGCCAGTCTATCTTATGCACAGAAGACTTATTTTAACACCGTACCTTACACATCCATAGCTTATTATCCATAGCTTATAACGGGCCCAAATGACCTTGTTGTCGACGGGCCCTAAAACACCACACACTCACTCACTCCATAGCTTATGCCTGCTGCAGGGCCATTATTTCCCTTGCAGGGCTCTAGTATCCAACATCTCAGGGAATGCACATTGCAGTGAATGAGTGCGATATTGCATTGAGCAGTTCTATTGTTTTCTGTCGCGTTTTGTGTTTTGATAGGTGTTAATGCCTGTTGCAGGACCATTTTTCTCCTTGCAGGGCTCTAGTATCCAACATCTCGAGGAATGCACATTGCAGTAAATGAGTGCGATATTGCATTGAGCAATTCTATTCTTTTCTGTCACATTTGCCGTTTTATAGGTGAAGTTTTATTTATTGGTGTAGAGCATATTGTATAGCTATCATGTCTGCCTCTCGTTCAAGAGGTCCCGAGTTCGAATCTCGGTCAGGGTAAGTTACTTGGATAAGGTTTTTTCCAGGTTTTCCCTTATCCTAAAAGACAAATGTCAGGTAACTCTAAGCTCTATGGACCCTGGGCCCATAGACAAATGTCAGGTAACTCTAAGCTCTATGGACCCTGGGCCCATTTGAGCATCATTTCACTCATTCCATTCATCATCCAATGTGACTTAAAATGTTAAAGGACGTAATTTACAAAAAAGTAAAACAGTATAGCTATCGTGCTTCCTTTAAAATCAAAATTAGGGACTGCTAATCACTGCATAGTCAAACTAGGGAAGTCATATAATATGTTTTTCAGTATTTTTCTCTAGATAAAAGAATTTTTTTTTTTTTTAGATAGCCAAATTGTTTCTCTTTTATAAATTAACTTAATTCCAGTAAATTAAATTTAAAGGGAGTCGATTAATGACACTAAACAACACTTACTTTTACATTTTCCCAGAACATGTTTCAGAGACTTTGCCTCCATCGTCAGCCGAATATCGACTGCTTCTCACCCCCTATCACCCTTCCTGGCCGATCTGTACATGAGTGCATTACAAATAAGGATCACCAAAGGTTTCCCTTGGATGTTCAAACTCTGGAAACGATATGTAGATGACTTCTTTGCAATAGTACCAAAACAACACCAGTGATGCACTAAAACTTTTAAATATCCAAGGAAAAAGCATCAGGTTTACTGTAGTAATAGAAAAAGACAAGTATTTACCATTTTTGGATCTAAAAATAATGAGAAATAAAAACAGAATAAACTTTGGCATTTACAGAAAACCAACACTGACAGACAACTACATAAAAGCTAATGGCTACAACCCAAGATCCCACAAACAGGCAATCTTCAATAGTTTAACACACAGACTGGTCAACGTCCCTCTCGCAGCAGAAGAATACAAAACAGAAGACAACAAAATATTGAAATAGCACAGAAAAATGACTTTCCCAAATCATTAGTAGACAAAAAGTGAACTTAGCAAAACAGAAGAAGCTAATAAAGGAAACCACAATCCTCTGAGCTACAGAAACTAATATGATTTTCAAAAATTTCACTTACCATCCATGGGCCTTTGATAAATTCAAAAAAGTCTTCAGAAAACAAAACAGTCAACCATTACTCCATTACTCCAACCATTACACCTTAAAAAACCTAATTTGCTCAACATCAAAGATGCCATTCCATCTAACAAAAAATCTGGTATATATCAAATTGAATGTTGTGACTGTAGTCAAATTTATATTGGGAAAACGAAAAGAAATTTAGAAACAAGAGCAATGGAACACTTTAGGAACATAAAATATAAACAATTAGAAAAATCAGCAGTTGCCACGCATTTTTGGAAAAAAAAAAAAAAAACACAACATAAATCCAGAACCAAAACTACTAAAACATACATCAGGAAAACAAGAACTGTCCACATGGGAACAAATCTTCATTTCAAAAAATAGGAACAAAATATTCAATTTCGACATCCCCCAGAAAGATTTGTTCAGCAAGTTCCTCGAACTGCCACCAGAGGAGACCTATGACAAAATATCGCCAGCTACACCAATGAGAACCAGTCAATGGCCGGCTGAGGATGGAGGCAAAGTCTCTGAAACATGTTCCGGGAAAATTTAAAAGTAAGTGTTGTTTAGTGTCATTAATCGATTCCCTTTAAATGTAATTTATTACAACACTGTTTTCAACACTTCCATGAAAGGAATTAATTCCACTATCTTAGTTTAGATGGACATTTCCTTGTCATCACGTTACGCAAGTGTAGACAGAAGGAGGGGTAGGTAGAAAGCGAGGCAACCCAATTTTATCCGAGTGGTGTCTAATTTCTGTGCATCTCTCATTTGCAAGCTTTTGTTTTGTTACCTATACTATGTTGGTCTATTAGATGAAGTAGATTGAGGCACATCTTAGCAGGGTTGTCAATTGAAAATGTAATATTTGCCCTGGGCCATCTCATGCTTAAAAGGACAACCAAACATGTAATTTGAGCCAGTACTCTCAACAATTAGTTTTCATTACTCAGCTAGTTTTATTAAGTTTTATATGTGTAAGTTATTGCTGACTTCTTATATTTAATAGTATATAGCATTTAAAGAGAAGATAAGCTATAAAATACTGTCATTATCAGTGTGTTTCTTAAGGGTAGTAATGACATTTTTAATTTTTTTTTCTTTAGCTATGAAAGCAAAGGAAAACAGTTCTTAAAGACTAAGCCACAGTATCCTGTTGGACTGTCACCAGAAATTATAAATGCTGCCAAGGAGAAAAAGGAGAAAGAAAAACAATCTGCTAAAATTAGTCCTATTCCAGGACTAGTTTTGGACTCACCATCTGAAGGTAAGCATGCAACAGACAGGTGTTTTCCTTTCTGGAAATCTGAAAAAGAAAAAGTTATCCCATGCACAGGTGTGTCACTTATGCTTTTAATGTAGGCTAAAAATTTTGGGATCTTGTGTTATTCAAATCCAAAACACTTTGCAGAAAGTGTATCAGCATAGCTTGCACACTGAGCAGTATGTAAATAGAAATAACTAAAAGGTTTCCTAGCAATATGACAACTCTGGTGTTTTTGGACTTCCAGCCACTATATAATAGGATTATTAAAACATATGGTTACCCATACACAGGCTGTCTACACTGCAAAAGAGTACTGAGAGTTGATGGGAAATTGTTCAGTGAGAGGCACACTAAAATCCTTACCTCTTACAGGCAGCATATATCCTATTATTTCTTTAAACAAAATGAATCCTAATATAATTTTGAGTCAAACTAGCACTTGATGTTCAATATATTGCTAGTGTTTATCTAGAACATCCATAGCTAATGTCGACTGTTGAGTTTTGATGTGGTTAACTTGTAGGCTATAGGGGTGTCTCTTGTGGTATCTTGATGAACTTAAAGTCCAGATTGTCTTCAAAGGTTGTGTTGAAATTAAATAGTTTTCCTTCATATTTCTTTATGAATATCTTTTCCCTCATGGTTCAGTTAGATTCTGAACACTTTAATAGATTTCTTGCTCTATATTGTGATTCTGATTCCAAATATGGTATGCTACTGCCAATTTGTCTATTTCTTTGTTCTTGATGTTCTTAAAAAGGTGACAACTTTTACATTGGCAAAATAAAAAGGAATTTGAAATTAGGCTTAAAAAACATTTTAGTCGTGGTTTTGGAAACGGTCTTCTGGCCTTGGCCAGTATAATGTTGAGTCAGTTCTGAATTTTTGGGTTGCAAGAACCTGATGTTTCTTTAATATTCTGTAACATAGATTGAAACTGGGTTGTATTCATTTTTCTTTATGTAATTATCTATGTGTGTGGACTTCCTGTATATTCCAAACTCTGCACCATGACGGTTTCTAGTTATCTTGAGGTCCAAAACGGGTAGGGTGTTGTCTGTTTCTACTTCCATTGTAAACTGGATGTGATTACCTTGCAGGTTTAGTAATTTTAGAGAATCTTCTCTAAGTTTTTCCGGAATGATAGCAAAAACATCATCAACATATCTCTGCCAAAATTTATAAATCTGTGGGAAGGTCTTTACTATGTGTGTTTCAAAATAGCTCATGTATAGGTCTGCTAAAATAGGCGAAAGTGGGCTCCCCATAGCTAATCCTTTTGATTGTAGAATTTTTGGTTAAACATGGTAATTATTCCTTATGCATAAATCTGTAAGATTGATGTCATCTATTTCTCTGGGGTCCGTTGTAGTCTGGGTTAGCCATATTTTGAGGAATGTAGATAATTTTTCTACTGGAATGCTTGTAAAAAGGGTCTTAACGTCAAAAGAAACTAGTATGTGATTTTCCAGGATGCTGTACTTCTGATTTATCAATTCTAAGGAGCTTTTTATTCCCAAACTTTGAAATTTGTCATATGATTTTAATTTTCTTACCAACCACTTTGCAATGTGGTATGTAGGTGAATTGATGCCATTGATGATGGGTCTCATGCTGTTGTCTTGTTTGTGGATTTTTGGCAGACAGTACAACCTTGGTAGTGTGGGGTTGGAAGATTTTAAGTTGTATTTTTCAGATGTACTTAATGTTTTTGTAATTGATAAAGCTTTATTAACAGAAGTGATACTTTTGGATAATGGATTTTTTGGAATTATTTCATATTCTGGACTGTCTAACATAAGGTTTAGTCTCTGAATATAGTCTTCTGTCTCCATAATTACTAGAGAATTACCTTTGTCGGCTTTTAGGTATACCACAGGCTTCCTATTTAAATTTCTTATTGTTTTGTTGTAAGTTTTATTGTATATTGGGGATAATTGCTTTATTATATCCAGACATTCAATTTTGGCTTTGGTTAAGTTTTCATTTTTTAGGTTATGTGTGGCTATTTCTATGTCGGCGATAAAATCGTCTTTATTATTTGAGACGTTAACACACGTATTGAAACCTTTCTGGAGTAATCTAATTTCATCGGTTGTAAACTTTTGTTGCGATAGGTTTATTACGTTAACTTGTTCTTTAAAGTCTTTCGTTTTTCTTAATCATTAATATGTTTAATTTTTCGTGAACCTGCATTTCGAAATTTTGCCAAATGTGTATTCCTAATTGTTTGGTTGGTTCTAGATATAGGTTGTATAATTCCAGGTCTATTTTATTTATGTAGCTGTAATGTTTCGAAATTTCCAGTTTTATCATGTATTTTTCCACCAGTTTTTGTCTTCTGTGATTACTATTGTGTTTGACCGTTTGCTTTACAAAAGTTGGCGCGATATTGTGTCTGAGGCAAAGTTTTAGGAATTTAATGTCCGCTGTTGCGTATCTTCTTTTTGTCTGCAATTTTAAGTATTTTTTTAGATCTTTCATTTTGTAGCATAATTCCGTATTAAAGTTCGTAAACATGCATCCTACCTCTTCTCCATTTTCTTCAGTCGCCAAGTTGCTTCTTTGGTTTGTGATACCAAACGTCATAAATATTAAAAGCAGAAGCATTATTAACAGTGAAGTATTCTTCATATTTAAGTTTGATTTATGAGTCACTATGTTTACACTCAAACTTCACTTACTTGTTGTATAATTGAAACGTTTTCAAGATCATTCGATCTCATCCTCAGCTGTTTGGTGACTAAATGAACCTTCCTCTTCTTCCACTACTACGGAGCTCCGATCACTCTGCCATCTGGTGTTAGGGGCACTAAGTTTTAATACTTCATTTAATGCCGGGATTTCAAAATTTATAACTTTATCACGGTTTTTGTATATGAATGTTTTTTCCCAAATATCCAATTCTGTGGGTGTACTTAAAGATTTTAACAGTTTAATGTTGTGGCCAATGTTGTGGTTTTCTGTCCAAAAATGGTGTGAAACTGCACATTTTTTTGTTTGTTTCAACTTAATGTTCCTCTGGTGTTCTTTTTGCCTGGTTAACAAGTTTCTCTTAGTTTTTCCTATGTAGCTTTTTTCACAGGTTTCACAATTAATCTGATAAATTCCTGATTTCAAATTGTTGGGGATTGTATTTTTCAGTGGTTTATTTAGCAGGTTCCTCAGACTGAATTTGTTTTGGGGTGCTAGTTTTAAGTTTAGTCTTTTGAAGATTCATTCAAATTTTCTAAAAGCCCATGGATGGTAGGTGAATTTTCTATATTGCCAATTTGTGTTTCTAAGTGGTGTGAGAGTGGTATTTTTTGATATTATCTTCAGTTTTTCTTTTCTCTTCATCATGTTCCTTATGATGGCTGGGTTGAATCCATTTAATACTGCTATGTCTTTTATGTGTTGTTGTTCTTTCAAAAATTCATCCTTACTCAGTGGGATGTTGTATAGCCGGTGAATTAGACTACTAAAGGCAGCTAGTTGATGTGGAAAAAAAAAAAAAAAATCCTTAGAATTGATAAATCACCTACAGAAGTACAACATCCCGGAAAATCACATACTAGTTTCTTTTGACGTTAAGGCACTTTTTACAGGCATTCCAGTAGAAAAAATACCTACATTCCTCAAAAAATGGCTAACCCAGACTACAACGGACCCCAGAGAAATAGATGACATCAATCTTACAGATTTATGCATAAGGAATAATTACTTCATGTTTAATCAAAAATTCTACAGACAATCAAAAGGATTAGCTATGGGGAGCCCACTTTCGCCTATTTTAGCAGACTTATACATGAGCTATTTTGAAACACACATAGTAAAGGCCTTCCCACAGATTTATAAATTTTGGCAGAGATATGTTGATGATGTTTTTGCTATCATTCCGGAAAAACTTAGAGAAGATTCTCTAAAATTACTAAACCTGCAAGATAATCATATCCAATTTACTATGGAAGTAGAAAGAGACAACACCCCACCCTTTTTGGACCTGAAGATAACTACGAGGGCCATTTTTTTTTTTTTTTTCAACCTCCGATAGGCTATAAATAAAACACAAGTTCATATAAAACAATAATTTTATTACCAAAAGAATAGTACACTTATGGTTACTTTTCGACATAATCACCGAAGAGATTGAGACATTTGTCATATCTGTGGACAAGCTTTTCAATTCCCTCTTCAAAGAAAGTTGCCGCCAGTGAATTCAAGTAGTCCTTGACAAAGCAGTCCGTAGACAAAGCAGTGATGGTGAATCTGCGGTTTTCTTTAACCATTCTGTCAACTCGTTGAACAAGGTCATCCGAAACGACAGATTTGCGTCCTTGACCCCCTTCATCATGCACATCATTACGATCATCTTTAAACTTTCGACACCATTCACGAACAACACCATCATTCATGAAGTTTTCGCCATACACACGACTCATCCTCCGATGGATTTCTGCAGCACCATGGCCTTCAGCCTGTAGAAAACGAATTACACTTCGCAATTCGCACTTGGCGGGAGCATCAATAATGGCGGCCATGTTTATGTGGCTGTAGCACAATGCCGACTGACGACTGAATGTCAACAATGGCGGAGTGTGTAGTGCGAGAGCTGCGCAGTCGCCGACAGCGCATACCCGCTTTCTGCTGCCCGCGTAGCGTCAGCATGGAGCGATCGGAGGTTGAAAAAAAAAAACAGCCCTCGTAGAAATTGTCATGGTGTAGATTTTGGAATATACAGGAAGCCCACACACATAGATAATTACATAAAGAAAAATGAATACAACCCAGTTTCACATCAACTAGCTGCCTTTAGTAGTCTAATTCACCGGCTATACAACATCCCACTGAGTAAGGATGAATTTTTGAAAGAACAGCAACACATAAAAGACATAGCGGTATTAAATGGATTCAACCCAGCCATCATAAGGAACATGATGAAGAGAAAAGAAAAACTGAAGATAATATCAAAAAATACCACTCTCACATACCACTGTGAAACCTGTGAAAAAAGCTACATAGGAAAAACTAAGAGAAACTTGTTAACCAGGCAAAAAGAACACCAGAGGAACATTAAGTTGAAACAAACAGAAAAATCTGCAGTTTCACATCATTTTTGGACAGAAAACCACAACATTGGCCACAACATTAAACTGTTAAAATCTTTTAGTACACCCATAGAATTGGATATTTGGGAAAAAATATTCATAAACAATAACCGTGATAAAGTTATAAATTTTGAAATCCCGGCATTAAATGAAGTATTAAAACTTAGTGCCCCTAACACCAGATGGCAGAGTGATCGGAGCTCTGTAGTAGTGGAAGAAGAGGAAGGTTCATTTAGTCACCAAACAGCTGAGGATGAGATCGAATGATCTTGAATACGTTTCAATTATACAACAACAAGTAAGTGAAGTTTGAGTGCAAACATAGTGACTCATAAATCAAACTTAAATTGAAATACTTATTCCTGTCCGACCAATGGAAGTTTTGATACATTCATATACACCAATGTTTTGTGGACCTTAGGAGGTTTTTAACTTTAGGAGATAACATGTAGATAAATTCAACATTGCCATAGAAACTTAAAACAATGATGTGTTTAAAATTCAAGAAAATAATCTGAAGCCTTTTTACATTTGGAGTATATTTGAAGAACAAAACTAATTTCAATATGTTTCGTTTTGTAACGAGATGTAATGCATACTAGGTTTGTACAAAAATGATGACATAAGATCCAAATCTATTCGATTCACTCCTACAGGAGAGTCTGTAAATGCTGAGATAAATAACATGCTGGAAGTCCAATTAAGTTCAGCCTTGGCAGCAAACATAAAAACTGGAGAGTTCCGAATGTTTTATGGACTGCACCCTAAGTTTAGAACAAGAGCTCTTGTCGGACTAGGAGAGAGCTGCCAAGATCTTACTGCCTTGGAGAATCATGACAGAGAAAAAGAATCCATTAGAGTACCTTCTTCCGTTAAATGTCAACCGTTAATGAATGTAGGAATACCGGTGGATGGCTTTGATACTATACTCGTCCCATCTTAAAAAGCACACTTTCCTGTGAGCAATTTCTGCAAACAAATCCTACAAAACAAAACCTATTGGTAAGCTACTCTTGTGCATACAACTTGTTTGAATGTAATATGACGTAACACATGGGCAAAAGTGTCACTGTCGTCTGTCACGCTTGTGCACGTGGACGCGCAGTAATAAAAAAAAGTGTGTTTTTTAAGATGGATGCAGTATATATTTGGGCAGCAATCTGCCTAATCTCTGTTTCATATAACCTTGCCCCGCTTTCATGTATCACTCCGCGTGCAACAACCTTCCCCCTCACCTAATTGGCTAATGCTTTCGCGCCATAAGCCATAGGCGGTGCCATGCCGTCACATTTATAACCTGCAGTAAACGTCATTATAATTGCCAGGAAGATAGATAAAATCATACAAATAAGAATATAAAGGCATGCAAAATTACAAGTTTATAATGAAACTGAGCCACCTGGAACTGAATGAATGTGCAATGAAACTGAAACAAGTTTATAATGAAAGTCCTTCGGCCTTTTCCACTGGGAGTTTTTTAAACCAGCACACATACCTTGCAAAAACATTTGTCTTTCAGTCTTAAAAGTTGTGTCACGCCATACTTTACTATTCGTGTGTCCTTCTTTCAGCCAAGTCTCGTCAAGGTAGTATATTTTGCGACTTGTATCTCGGTACAATTTGATTGTCCTTAAATAACGTCTTCGCCACACAGCAATATTGCCCCTGGAGTGGTAAGTTTTCCTGTTGTCTCAATTTCATGTCACGATGTCTCTACGGATCTAATACTCACACCTGTAACTTCAGAGCACAGCTGTTTGACTTTTCTCACTGACAAAAATGGATTCTTCTCTGTAAGTACATTAAACACATGCATCACAATTCTTTTTTCGCCGCTTTGTAAAGGTTTTTCCTTGCGTTGCTTCAGCGAAAAACTGACGGTAGACATTGCCATTATACATATAATAAGTACACGTGCAATAAACGATCAATAAAATAATTTAGCTCTCGCATTTGGCACAGGACAGCTTCGAATGGCGATATATGACTAATCCAGTTCAGAACAAGGTCAGTGATAAGTCATATAAACAAATATGTCATCGCTACCGCTGAAGCACGTGCTATTATGCCGTGTGCTTGAGAGCAACGGAACCTCCTCTTTACTTCGTTTAAGAATTAACATGCATTTCAGATAAGTAAGCTCTGTTGCATAATATATTTAATTCAAACAGTCACGAAAATATAAATTTGACAATTCTCTTCCAACATATAGAGATATATCACCATGTTAAATAACAAACTAATTTTTACCGCACAACAGTCTATACACAACAGCAGCCAATGAGAGGTGATAAGGTCACGTGACCGTTAAGAGATACGGGACAAGCTTATGTGAAACAAGGATTATCTTTTTTATCTTTTCCAAAACATTGCTGTGAGTGGTATGCAGGCTATGTCAGATGGTTATCTTTCTTCTGAGTAACTGTATTGTGCTACTTCTTATTTCTGGCTCTTTTCAAATCAGCTATATCGTTGGCTGAACATCTGTTCTGTCAGAGTGTGGGCTTAAAGCAATATGTCAGTGAAAATTCATAAGTTTATAATTTTGTTGTCATTTTTTTCTTGTTTTTGCCATATACTCAAAACATTATATATATATATATATATATATTGTGTATATCTTAATATATAGTTGTTTCAAGCCTGTCTCGATAGTGTAGATGGTAGCATCTTTGCCTCACATTTCAAGAAGTCCCAAGTTCGAATCTCAATAAAGAGAGTTATCTGGATAAGGATTATTCTGGGGTTTTCCCTTAGCCTAAATGTGAATTTTGGGTAACTAAGCTATATGGAGCCTGGGCTCATTTGAGCATGAGTTCACTGGTTTCGTTTATCGTCTGATATGACTTAACATGGAGTACATACATTTGAAAAAAAAATGTTATTTCAAAAAATTATTAAGGGTTAAGATTTTCTTTCATAATGAACCGCTTTTTGATTCAGTGAGATGAAATGGATCCTCTGGTATATCCTATTCCACCCAAGTTTTTAATCTGAGCAAACTATACAAACATAAAGAAATTGTTGTGCAGGCATTTCGTAATTTTAATTAGTTTAAGAGAAATAATTTTATTTGTATTTTATGGATGTTATTCAACACTTTCAATGTGACTTTGAAAAACAAGTAATATCAGCTGATTATTTCATATTAACCAAAGCGCAATGATTTTTAATCTGCAATTCCTGAAGCTGCTGAAAATTTCAACTTAATAAGCAGGATTAGGATTTTTAGGTGCACACCTGTTTTCTTGGGGTAAATTTAAACTCTTTGGAAAGATACCACAGTGTGAAGTTTTGTTTCTAGTTGCCAGTTGGGGGCACCTTTATTCCTTTTCCCCCAGCCATGCCCATTATACCCTTTTTCCCTCTTTTTAAATTACTAATGACAACAACTAAGATGATCATATCAGCACTTCGGTGTGCTGGAATTTGCACCCACTGGTGGTCATGGTCATGGTCCATGACTTTGTGAGAGTCCCCAGATTTTTTTGATTTGAAGAGTAGGAGGGCATTAACGACTCTGTCATGTTTGTGAAGACACTACAACTGAATGTAACAAATGTGCATCGAGAATTTATTTTTTTGTGTGAAAAGAGCAGAAAAAGAAGGGCATGTTTGTCACGTGTATATGGTGTCCCTGACAGAACAATTAAGGAATGGATGAATGAGGAAAGTAGGCGCTAAATCATGCTACATTCCGCTGACCAATAATAAAGCTCTCACCTTTTCCTATAGGTCCTTCTGCGGAACTTTCAAGTGTGCCCTTTGACCCAGGATGGACGGTGTTTACCCAGGTTTCATCCAACCACAATTTTTCATGCAGGTTCTTATTCAGATTTCTCTTAAAAACAAAACAGTTGGCACTACAGTTTATGATCTTGCAAGTATTAGTTTTCTAAATATTAAAAGCAGAAGCATTATTAACAGTGAAGTATTCTTCATATTTAAGTTTGATTTATGAGTCACTATGTTTACACTCAAACTTCACTTACTTGTTGTTGTATAATTGAAACGTTTACAACCGATGAAATTAGATTACTCCAGAAAGGTTTCAATACGTGTGTTAACGTCTCAAATAATAAAGACGATTTTATCGCCGACATAGAAATAGCCACACATAACCTAAAAAATGAAAACTTAACCAAAGCCAAAATTGAATGTCTGGATATAATAAAGCAGTATCCCCAATATACAATAAAACTTACAACAAAACAATAAGAAATTTAAATAGGAAGCCTGTGGTATACCTAAAAGCCGACAAAGGTAATTCTCTAGTAATTATGGAGACAGAAGACTATATTCAGAGAGTAAACCTTATGCTAGACAGTCTAGAATATGAAATAATTCCAAAAAATCCATTATCCAAAAGTATCATTTCTGTTAATAAAGCTTTATCAATTACAAAAACATTAAGTACATCTGAAAAATACAACTTAAAATCTTCCAACCCCACACTACCAAGGTTGTACTGTCTGCCAAAAATCCACAAACAAGACAACAGCAGGAGACCCATCATCAATGGCATCAATTCACCTACATACCACATCGCAAAGTGGTTAGTAAGAAAATTAAAATCATATGACAAATTTCAAAGTTTGGGAATAAAAAACTCCTTAGAATTGATAAATCACCTACAGAAATACAACATCCCGGAAAATCACATACTTGTTTCTTTTGACGTTAAGACACTTTTTACAAGCATTCCAGTAGAAAATATACCTACATTCCTCAAAAAATGGCTAACCCAGACTACAACGGACCCCAGAG
Organism: Mantis religiosa; assembly: GCA_030765055.1. Taxonomy (NCBI): domain Eukaryota; kingdom Metazoa; phylum Arthropoda; class Insecta; order Mantodea; family Mantidae; genus Mantis; species Mantis religiosa. The sequence continues at coordinate 136,664,873 of CM060958.1, read as the reverse complement.
AAATAGATGACATTATCAATCTTACAGATTTATGCATAAGGAATAATTACTTCATGTTTAACCAAAAATTCTACAGACAATCAAAAGGATTAGCTATGGGGAGCCCACTTTCGCCTATTTTAGCAGACCTATACATGAGCTATTTTGAAACACACATAGTAAAGGCCTTCCCACAGATTTATAAATTTTGGCGGAGATATGTTGATGATGTTTTTGCTATCATTCCGGAAAAATTAGAGAAGATTCTCTAAAATTACTAAACCTGCAAGATAATCACATCCAATTTACTATGGAAGTAGAAAGAGACAACACCCTTAACTTTTTGGACCTCAAGATAACTATAAATCGTCATGGTGTAGATTTTGGAATATACAGGAAGCCCACACACATAGATAATTACATAAAGAAAAATGAATACAACTCAGTTTCACATCAACTAGCTGCCTTTAGAAGTCTAATTCACAGGTTATACAACATCCCACTGACTAAGGAGGAATTTTTGAAAGAACAACACATAAAAGACATAGCAGTATTAAATGGATTCAACCCAGCCATCATAAGGAACATGATGAAGAGAAAGGAAAAACTGAAGATAAGATCAAGAAATACCACTCTCACACTACTTAAAAACACAAATTGGCAATATAGAAAATTCACCTACCATCCATGGGCTTTTAGAAAATTTGAACGAATCTTCAAAACTAACACCCCAAAACAAATTCAGTCTGAGGAACCTGCTAAATAAACCACTGAAAAATACAATCCCCAACAATTTGAAATCGGGAATTTATCAGATTAATTGTGAAACCTGTGAAAAAAGCTACATAGGAAAAACTAAGAGGAACTTGTTAACCAGGCAAAAAGAACACCAGAGGAACATTAAGTTGAAACAAACAGAAAAATCTGCAGTTTCACACCATTTTTGGACAGAAAACCACAACATTGGCCACAGCATTAAACTGTTAAAATCTTTAAGTACACCCATAGAATTGGATGTTTGGGAAAAAATATTCATAAACGAAAACCATGATAAAGTTATAAATTTTGAAATCCCTGCATTAAATGAAGTATTAAAACTTAGTGCCCCTAACACCAGATGGCAGAGTGATCGGTGCTCCGTAGTAGTGGAAGAAGAGGAAGGTTCATTTAGTCACCAAACAGCTGAGGATGAGATCAAATGATCTTGAAAACGTTTCAATTATACAACAACAAGGAAGTGAAGTTTGAATGTAAACATAGTGACTCATAAATCAAACTTAAATATTAGTTTTCTGTTATTTATTTTTGGAACTCAAATCCAACATCCGTGGTAGGATGCTCCTTTCAGGTGTAATAGTCATAGACGTGTCTTCTTATGGCATCTAATTCAAAACTATGGAGATACTCTTGGTCTTTGTTTCCCAGAAGTTACAATTCATGATGGATTTGGCTGTAGCTGCTTCTCTTTAGAGATTCTAGAAAGAAATAAGCGGTTCATTGTGAAGAAACAAATTCTCTGGCTTGGCTGTGCAATGCAGTACAGCAACCGTAAGTTGATCTTTTGTCTTGGGCCATGAATTCTCAGTCTGCCTTTAATCCTACTGCCACTAAGTCTTTGTTCCATAATGACGTATTTTAATAGTGTTTTAACAAAGTAGGCTAACCACGTACAATGCAACTGAACACTCAAGCAAACTTCGTTTCCCACACACAACTAGCAATAACTGACCTGAGGAATAGTTGATAACCAGTGTAACCAATGTGGCAACCAGGAGATCCGTGGTTCAAATCCAGGCCATGGTATTGAATTTTTCATGTTGGCTCTATCGAAAACCTTAGCCTATATACGACTAGTATGAAGAAATGATTAATTTCCATCAATTAACTAAAATAATACGAGTTAAATGATGAAGCATGGGACTCAAGTACTTATGGTAATAAGTCGCCACAAACGGTGTATCTCGAATGCAAGAGCCTCTAGTGGTCAACCGGGGAAATATACGAGTCAACTGGAGAATTTAATGTCAGGACGGTACGTTGGCCAATTTTAGCTCAATGGGTTAGAGCGACTGGACCAAAACCAGGAGATCCGTGGTTCAAACCCCAGCCATGGCATTGAATTTTTCATGTTGGCTCTATATAGGTATCAAAAACCTTAGCCTATATACGACTAGTGTGAAGAAATGATTAATTTTCATCAATTAACTAAAATAATAAGAGTTAAATTATGAAGCCTGGGACTCAAGTACTTACGCGAATGCGAGAACCCCTAGTGGTCTACCGGGGAAATGGAAAATTTAATGTCACGTTGGCCATGGTAGCTCAATGGGTTAGAACGACTGTACGGAAATCAGGAGATCCGTGGTTCAAATCCCGGCCATGGCATTGAATTTTTCATGTTGGCTCTATCTGTCAAAAACCTTAGCCTATATACGGCTGGTGTGAAGAAATGATTAATTTCCATCAATTAATTAAAACAATGTGGCAACATTTGTTTACATATCCATAGCAACGACCTACCCCTCTTACCCTCCATGTCCCTTGCTTGACAGCTGTCATGTATCTTATAAAAAGCAGACTGCATACACAATTTCCCCCTCTGCCTTCATAGTACAATTTCACTTTGCACAGTGTTTACGAAGTTTCAGAGCCTATTTTCCTCATTCATCCATTCCCTAATTGTTCTGTCAGTGACACCATATACATGTGACAAATATGCCATTTTTTTTCTGCTCTTTTCAGACAGTCAATAATTTTTAGCTTTTCTTCAACTGAATATGCTTTCCAATTTTGTGGCATTTCGATGCTGATGCATGATTCAGACTGCAAGCTTACTTCCATTTTCCCAAGTTTTAAGAGTACTTTATATCGCAGGTTGATGTTTTACACTTGTGCAAGTAGAGTACAAAACATTGTTGTTTCCATGTGCCATTACTTTTCTGGAATGCAGCGGTCAGTTTCAGTGCACAGGGTTGGTGGCGAAAATTACACAGCAGAATCTCGGTTTGCAGAATATTTTTATCTCAAATTTTCAAATAAAAAAAAAAAGCACTACAAAATTTATAATGGATACATACTTTTATCCATGTTAAATCCAAATCTGTGGTATTTCGGACCGCAGTATTTCATCTTCTGCTGTATACGCTTTGAGACTTCCTGAATAAAAAAAAAATAAACAAATAAAAAATGGTTTTAGCATTTAATGTCTGTGTGCTTGTGCAAATATATATATATATTTATATTCTTCTCAAATGGAAAGTTGTTACTCCATCTCTTGAAAGCCACTTAACCTCTTTAACCTCTAAACCACTTCTCTAATGTTTACCTTAATTAACATAAAATAAATAAAATAAGTGTTTACAAATATATTCAAGATATTCTAGGGAAACAAGCCAAGTGAAAAGACCAGTAGAAATCAATGTTTGGGGAGTGTACATCGCTGCCATCTTCAGAATATTTATAAGAAATGTTTTACCTATTTAGTGTTTATAACATTTCCTATAAATATTCTGATGATGGGAGCGGTGTACACTCCTGAAACATTGATTTCTCTTTTTTTAAGTGTTTACAAGATCCTTTATACAGGACTGATTAGAGAAAGTCACCTGAGTGAACACATCAGAGCAATTTTTAATTAGGTGACAAATTTTCTTCCATGTATTAACATTAATAAAACATGCTCAATGATATTATGTTCTTACAGGCAAAACTAGCAAGAAAAAGAAGAAAAAGAAAGGAAATTCAGGGACAGAAGAGCTATGTGAGAGTCTGTCAAAAACTCAGCTAAGTTCACCAAAATCAAATGATCCTTCCAAGTCTAAAACATCTCAGTCAGTCTCTCAAACAAAATCAGCACCCCTTCAAACAACAGCACAAGTTTCAAGCACCCAAAAGCCATCCTGTCATTCTGAAGTAACAACCCCGGTGGATCCTGCCAAGAGATTGCGAAATCTTCGAAAAAAGCTGCGTGAAATAGAATCTATAGAACAGAAAATATCTTCTGGAGAAATCAAGCCTGAAAAGGAACAGCTAGAGAAAGTTGCTAGAAAAAAGGAAGTCCTCACTGAAATTGAACATCTTTCAAGTGAACTAGGAGTCTAAACTTTATTCTATTTTGATTATGTCTCTCTAATCTTCTAAATACTTTTGTAAACTGAAAAAAACTTATGAAAAATTCGTAATTCAATAATCCTTTTTATGAAGTGTCTAAAGTAGAACATCTCATCCAATAGGAATCTTAGACTCGGATTCAGTTAGGAAGGCGGTTGTCTACTAGTTGCACAGAAACTCGGACTTGACTTGACTTGACTTGACTTGACTTTAAGTCACTTGACTTAAATAGCCAATATGCTTCATTTAATGTGTCCGGGTACAAGCAGAGCTGTACAAGCAGAACTGTACAAGCTCTTTCATTTAAGTGTCTGGGTACAAGCTGACTTGACTTTAAGTCACTTGACTTAAACAGCCAATATGCTTTATTTAAGTGTCCAGGTACAAGCAGACCTGTTCTTTACTCGCTTCTTGGAGTTTTCTTTCATTTGCTGGGAAATAAGTAGTGAAATAAAGTGTTAGTGTGAATTATAATGAAGGATATAACAATAGGTCTGGTGCTTCATAGGCAGGCAAGAGAAATGAAGTATCCTTCAAAAAACAGCCGGTGGTCAACAGTGAAGTAGCATGTTGTTCTGCGTCCGGCATTGCCAAAGCTAAGGAGAATACAGCAAGCACATGTTACTAACAAGTGGACCTTTTTCATTTATTTTTTGTTTATTGATTTTATGTGGTCTATTTTATTCCTTTTGTCTGGTGTTTATTTAGGCTGTGTATAAGAACATTCTATTGTGCTTGAATAAACTTTTAGTAACATGTCAGAATGCTTGACTGTCCTCCAGAAATGAAATGATGAGATAACACCTCCAATAGCTGTTTCTATGTGCGAACCTTAACTCCCGCCCGCCTTCCTACCTGAACCCGAGTCACGTAGTGTATGAATACAAAGGAATATTTTTGTTATTTTGTTCTTAGAAATGGACCCTGTACATCAGCTATCGTTTAATAGTATAGAAATCTCTTTTATACAATGACTGACAGATCATAGTAATTTAGTTCTTGATGTAGGATTTCTATCCTCCAGTTTTGTTATCATTTTAAACTGAAGACTTAATTATGTCATAACTTTTGTACAAAGATTATTTATAAACAGCATTGTGCTGCTTAACTATCAATGTTAATGTAATGCAAATACTAAAAACCTGAATTGCATGTCTTATTTGTAATATATGTATAGTTAAAAGTGTTTATTTTTATGATTTTATTTTGCTCACTAGTGTGAAATAAAACAAATATAGTACAGCATTCATTTTTAATCTTCTCCAGACAGTGTTTGTTTCAGTTAGAGCTCCTGTAGGTCTCTTGCATAAAGTAAGAAAAGATTGTGCAAGACTGACTTGCATGGATTACATGGTAAGCATGATCGATTACTTTTTTTTGTACAATTTAAGAACTGTACATAGAAAACATTCCTTGGATATATGTTTCTATAAAACTGGTTCACAATAACTCTAGAATAGATATAGAATGGGAAGCATTTTGTGTCACAGTATCATAGTAACGAGAACAGGAATGAATATGGACGGCCATATTGCAAACAAAGTGGAAAGCCAAAGCTTTTAATTGGTATGTCATTGGTTACTAAGTAAGCAATGATAACTTTTTCTTTCTCTACTATGCACTTTCTGTAAGTAGGGACAGTTGCATTCTACCCAAAAATTCCATACCAATATTTCGCCGAAAATAACTCGTTTTAAGATCCCCCATTTTTAGCAAAATTTGTGTATGTGTGAAAGAGAGAGAGAGACTCAAAAATGAAAAATCATTTATGTATCAAACTAGGTATTTTAAATTCAGTATCTTCCAAGACAAAAAATTTTCAAAAAATATGACTTCCCAGATGGCTACTCCTTAACAAGGAAAATTTTTCAATAATTTTGAAAAATTAGCTGTGACAGTTTTGATTAAAATGTATATTTCAAATGCTCATGAACAACTTTAATGTGTACTTGAATTTTCTAGAAATGTCGTCAGAAGTCATTCACATTCTTAAGACTTTTGCATAATTCAGGAACATAAGAAATGGGCAAAATCTTACTTTACAAAAAATGTAGTTCTCATTTAAATGCATTGAAAAAACTATTTTTAGTCATTTTATCGACACTTTGCCACTTACATTTTATATTAGTGAGGGACTAGTTTCAGAAGCCAGCACTTCCATCCTCAACCTTTCTTCAACTAGCGTCTGTTGTCTGTTTTCTTCTCTCTGGCAGTGGAACAATGAACTTCTTTGTCAAATTATCTACTTGTGGGATTTCAAAGCTCATTACTCAGTCCTTATTTTTCCATATAATAATATGTTCTCCCGTGTTGTCAGTTTAATTTGGTTTATCACTCCTTTAAAAAAATTTTATTTGGATCTGTTATGATTTTCATTCCAGAAAAGAAATGCTACTGCTGACTTATCATCTTGTTTCATTTTGATGTTTCTACAGTGCATTTTTACTCTGGTGTTTAGATTTCTTTTAGTTTGGACCAATATCGAATTTTTCGCAATTCTTACAATTTATTTAGTATATTCCAGATATTTTAATTGATAGGATTTCATGTTTTGTTTTTGAATTTAGCAATTTTAAAACTATCTGTTAGAAGGTGTGCCAAATTTTGAATTTATTAAATGTTTTTGGGTGGAATGTGAATGCACTGAATGTACTGTTGCTTTCTTTTTCTTTAGTGAATGTGGTTGCTTCCTTAATGGTTTTCTTAAGTTAAGCCTTTTTAATTTTCTTAAACATCAGACATTTGTTGTATCCATTTTCTTCTGCTATGTGTAGTATGGAATTTTGTTCTTTGAAATATTCTGCTTTATCCATGGGTATGTTAACTAGTCTGTGTGTAAGACTGTTTATTATTGCATGTTCATGTATAATGGGTTGTAGCTATTACTTTTTATGTAATTTTCTGAATGTGTTGGCTTCCTGTAAATTCCAAATTTTATTAAAATTATAAAATAGAAGTATTTATAAACAGTGGAGCTTTATCAATAACATCTTTTTAAACCACTTGTCAAACTATAAAAACACTTTAGCTCCACTTACATTTAAAATTAGACATGTTTCAAGGACAATGCGTCCCCATCATCAGCTGGTGTTTCACTAGTTCTTCAGGTGACCGCTTCCCTCTCCTGGCGCTGTTCGAGTTGAATGACGTCATCCACTATTGACATTTCGAAATTCATGGCTCTTTCTATTCTTAAAAATGTGTATATTTTCCCAAACTGTTAATTCCCAATACTTTTTTGCTGGTACCAAAAGTTTGATTTCTTTAGAAATTTTATGATTTTTTGACCAAAAATGATGGGCTATGGCTTCTTTATTATGAATTATTAATTTGTTGCAGACTGAGTAATTTTAATGCTTCATCTAAATGTTTATTAGGGACTACTGAAAAGATGTCATCAATAGAGATATATATCCATAGCAAACCTTAAAGATTCATGGGAAGGTCTTAATTTGATTTCAAATGCACTCATAAATAAGTTTGCCATAAAGAGTGATTTTGTTAGTGAAATGTATTCTTCCAACTCTACTGTTTCTATTTCTATTGTAGTTAGCCCTTTTTTTATAGTGTCTGTAATTTTTATGTTGGTATGCTTGGGAATAATGATGTGACATCAAATGAAACCAGTCTGTCATTCATCCACAAATAAAACTTTAAAAGAGAGCAAAATAATCAGCAAAAAAGAATTTCTCAAAGTTAAAGTAGATAATCCAACATTACCAAGAGTATATGGCTACCAAAAATTCACAAAACAGGAAAAGGCACGAGACCTATCACCAGTGGGATAAATGCCTCCACTTATAATTTGGCCAAATGGTTACTAAATAAATTCAATAGTTTCCCAAAATTTGAAAGTGTAAATTTAAAAGCTCTATAGATCTGATAGAAAAAAATCAAAGATACAAATTTGGACAAATTTTGGCAGACTGGTTTCATGTGATGTCATATCATTATTCCCAAGCATACCAACAGAAAAATTATAGACACTATTAAAAAATGCCTAACTACCATAGAAATAGAAACAGTAGAGGCAGAAAAATACATTTCTTTAACAAAATTATGCATTGAACAAAACTTCTTCAGCTTTAATGGGAAATACTACAGGCAGAAAGCAGGGTTATCAATAGGCAACCCACTGTCACCCTTTTTGCAAACTTATTTATGAGTGCATTTGAAACGCAAATTAAAAAGACCTTCCCATGGATCTTCAAGGTTTGCTATGGATATGTTGATGACCTTTGCAGTAGTTCCTAATAACATTTAGATGATGCATTAAAATTACTCAGTCTGCAAGAAAGAACTATCAAATTCACAATAGAAAAGGAAATCAATAGACAACTCTTTGTTGATCTAAATATCATCAGGAATAACACAAAAATAAAATTTGGATTTACAGGAAGCCAACACATTCAGAAAATTACATAAAAAGTAATAGCTACAACCCATTATACATGAACATGCAATAATAAACCGTATTACACACAGACTAGTCAACATACCTATGGATAAAGCAGAATACTTCAAAGAACAAAAATCCATACTACACATAGCAGAAAAAAATGGATACAACAAAAGTCTGGTGTTTAAGAAAATTAAAAAGGTTAAATTAAAGAAAACCAATAAGGAAGCAACATTATCCACTAAAGAAAAAGAAAGCAACAGTGCATTCACATACCACCCAAAAACATTTAATAAATTCAAAAAAAATCTTTAAGGAGCAAAAAAATAAACTTGGCACCTACTAATAGATACTCAGTTTTAAAATTGCTAAATTCAAAAACAAAAGATGAAATCCCATTAATTAAATGATCCAGAATATACTAAATAAATTGTAAGAATTGTAAAAAATTCTACATGGTCAAACTAAAAGAAATCTAAAAACTAGAGTCAAAGAGTACTTTGGAAACATCAAAATGAAACAAGAAGATAGGTCAGCAGTAGTATTTCATTTTTGCAATGAAAATCATGACATTGATCCAAATCCAAAATTACTAAAAGGAGTGATAAACCAAAGTACACTGACAACATGGAAGAACATATACATATGGAAAAATAAGGACCGAGTAATGAACTTTGAAATCTCACCAGTAGATAATTTGAGAAAGAAGTTCATAGTTCCACTGCCAGACAGAAGAGAGCAGACGACAACAGACGCTAGTTAGAGAAAGGTTGAGGATGGAAGCGATGACTTCCGAAACTAGTCCCTTGATAATATAAAATGTAAGTGATATAAATGTCAATAAACCAACTACAAATAGTTTTTTTCTATTAATTTTGATGTCACTGTTACTAAATTCCCCCAATCACGTATAATCATTAAAATGTGTTTGAATTTGTCATTTTTCTGCAGAGTTTAGCACTTTAGATTTATTCATTACTTGTCCATATTTTTTTAATACATACACTGCTATTAAATGGCATGTCATTTTTTAAATTTTGGCCATGTAAAGAGAACGAAACTTTAAATGGATCATATAGCAGCCAGTTCTTTAAACAGTTGACTATCACTTAAAGCTCACTGCCTTACCATATTCTCCTTGCACCTAGAAGATAATTTACAATAGGATAATGTTTATCTCAATTATGATGGAGATAGAGGAACAGGCTTTTATAAGATTAAACAAACTCATGTGACTATAGCTTATCAAATTTTTGTTTTATATGTTTTCGGTCCATCCAGCATAATGCTGGTTAGCCAATGTTAAAATTCTATAGAGTAAACAGTTTCTAAATGAAGATTCAATATTGCTTTTAATTCTTCTGGTCATACCAAAGTTTATTCCTTTGCTAGTGGACCTGGCGAACTTCATACTGCCAATAAAAGTTGTCTGAACTTATCTATATAAATAAAACAAACTCAGATTAGTTAGTTATTTATTCTGTAATTGGGGGCGAAGTTTAAATACAAGACATTTACAATTAAGTTAATCAAGTTAGGTTAAATTTTCCGATAATCATATTTTTTGTCTTTTTTTTTTGTGATATGTAAATATATAAAGAGGATGGTTTTCTGACTTGCAAATATGGGACATATGATTGTCCATGAGAAAAATAAAGAAACTCGAAGTTGATTCTGCAAATTTCCAACGACTGCCCTTGCAATTTATTTATGGTCATCGCAAAGTCCAAATGCACAGGTATATTGTGGAATCATCAGAATATGCGGGATCAAGATATCCTCTCTTTTGTACTTTGCCTTGATGATTGTTGCCTCCATGATGTTATTCATTACCTTTTTCACAGTCTCATTCCATTGCGCTGTCATGGTTGGTTAATCTTATGCAGCATGATCACAACTGATCCTACTTTTAATTTTAAAATTGTGAGTTCGGAGTCCAGACAATTCTAATGAATTTAAAAACTCTGTGGAATAGTTGACTACATCATCATGGTTTATAAATGTGTCAACTGATTTGTACGAAAACAACTACCCCGGAAGGAAATTCTGTATGGTCTCATTGAGATCATCAACTTATGTATTTCTTGCCGCAAATATTGCTCGTTCACTCAGCCAATTATAGTAGTGTACTGTCGCGTTATGGCCAGAAAGACACACTGTACCTCTCGAGTCTGTGAAGTGACAGAAATCTGTGGGTAATGTAATTAATCCGGTCGAGATGTCAATGGCTACTTTACCATTTCCAATGTCTAACAACTGCTTCGAAAATACATTTCCACTTTGATCTTGTTACAAAAACACTCGCATATTAGTTGCCAATTAGAGTGGTTTTATGTGCCACCACAAATTTGAGGATTTTAGGTATGCATTTAGTTCGTCCGCAACAGTTAATCGGGGAATCACTGGAAGACAGTAACAAAAATCACCTAACAATAGAATCATGGCACCACCAAAAATGTTTTTGTTGTCATGAATATCTTTCAAAGTTCTGTCCAGTGCTTCCAGTGACCTCTTGCAGGCCATCATGTATTTTTCCCAAATGATCAATTTGCATACCTGTAAATCTTCACCATTATGCTGTTTATGGCAATGTTGCAAGCTGGTTTTTCATTGATTTGCATGTTCAGTGGTAATTTCAAGGCAGATTGTGCAATTCGCCTGCCTTTTAATAAACTTGTAGCTATTCCAATGACAATGCTAGGATTACTTCATTTTGCAATATGATCCTCGCCAATAACAGTGAAATTAGGAACATTTTTCCAGTCCCTCCCGGAGCATCAAGGAAGTAAATTCCACCAGACCCTCTGTTCACGCGAATTACAAATGGGTGCTATTATGCCTAAACATAAAAATGTATTATTTGTCATCAATAAATGCATGTCTTCTGTCATCAAAGCGTAATTGTAAATTTCTATAGTCATTTGTAGTATAGAATTCAAAGTTGGAAAATATCCTCAGATATGTCATCCCTATATTTCACCCACAAATCTTCTGGATTAGAGGAGAAACATGTTGATTAATAGATTTGAAGACTTTGGCAAAGAGTGAATACACTAGCCAGCGATGAAATTCCTGCCTCCACAGTTTGAATGTTTTTGGGGTATTTTTAGCATGCTGAAATCAAATTCAAAGCCAGAAAGTTCGTATCACGTACCATTTTTTTCACATTTTCAATTTTTTGTTTCCTTAGAGTGTAATTTTCTTATGTTTGTAGGAACTTATAACGTCATTATATATAGTGTAATGCTTTAACCTGTGAAGTTCTATAATGCCAGGATTTTAAAACAAAATGTTTTTAAGATTGTTCATAGTAATAACGGAAGGCACCGGAAGTTTCTTATCTGATATGGGAATTTAGAGTGCTACCTTGCCATTAGTGTATGTTTATTTGTGGGAGATAACTACTCTATGGCTGCACTCTCTTATCTAATGTTTGTGAGCACATACACATGCAGTGTAGTGTCTCTCACACTTCTTTTCTCTGTGTTTCATCTGGAAACAAAATCAGTTGCAGGCTTTATCACGGAGTAGAATGTTGTGATCTATTAGTTCAATACGAAAGTATTTACCATGTCGCATCGCACTTGTATAAATGATCCAGACCACTTTTGTTATATATGTGGGAAATACACATTGCCTAAGCAGAGGCGTAATATCACAGATTTTGTGAAAAAAGCATATCTCGCCTACTTTGGAACTAAACTTGGAGACCAAAGTAAAGCTTGGGCACCACACAAGGTATGTAGAGCATGCATTAAAGAACTTCGTCATTGGGTCAACGGCAGAAGACCGTCGCTATCTTTTGGAATACCTTTGGTTTGCAGAGAGCAGATGAACCATAGTGATGACTGCTACTTCTGTTCGTGTGATGTGAAAGGGTACAATTCTAAAAATAAGAAGCAAATTGTGTATCCAGTTGTATGGTCAGCCATTTTACCTGTGCCCCATGGGCCTGGTGTACCAATCCCTATACGACCACAAAATCTTGAACAGTTTTCATCCGAGTCTGATGTCGAAGTGGGGGAAATTAAGACGAGTGATAGTGACTATATACCACAATCATGTGCTACAGAACGTGGGTGCTTTAACCAGAGTGAATTAAATGACTTAGTGAGGGATCTTGCTCTCTCTAAAGAGTTAGCTGAGTTGTTAGGCTCTAGACTCGAAGAAAAGAATCTGCTTTGCCCTGAAACATCCTTCTATTGGTACCGACAACGTGAAAGAGATTTTAAACCCTATTTCTCCGAAGATGGCTATCTTGTATACTGCAGTAATGTGAAAGAGCTTATTCTACAACTTGGACTTCCAAACTATGACCCAAGTGAATGGAGACTATTCATTGATGCTTCGAAGCGAAGTTTAAAGGGTGTCCTCCTACATAACGGAAACGTTTTTGGTTCAGTGCCTGTTGCCTATTCAGTGATCCTCAAAGAATCATATGCAAATTTGCAGCTGATGTTATTGCAAGTGAATTACAGTGAACACAACTGGCAAGTATGTGGCGATTTAAAAGTTATTACTATGCTGATGGGTCAACAATCTGGGTTTACCAAATTCCCATGTTTTCTTTGCCTATGGGATAGCAGGGCACGAGTTCATCACTGGACCAAGAAAGAGAAAATTTGGAAGTCGGCTCTAAGAACGTTGCACGCCAGAACCTTGTGAGTCCTTCTAAAGTTCTGCTGCCACCTCTCCACATTAAGCTTGGCTTAATGAAACAGTTTGTTAAGGCTTTAGATAAGGAAAATGACTGCTAAAAGTATATATGTGAGAAATTCCCAATTCTCTCTGAAGCAAAATTAAAAGAAGGTATGGCCCAGAAATAAGAAGATTGATGTCTGATGCAGCATTCAAAACCACCTTGGATGAAAAGGAGAAAGCTGCAAGGATATCCTTCTGTGAAGTTGTTTCAAAATTTCTTGGTAACTACAAGGAACCCAATTATCGAAACATTGTGGCTAACATGCTTGAAGCATATAAGGAACTTGGTTGTAATATGAGTGTGAAAATTCATTTCCTGTTTTCTCATCTAGATTATTTCCCCGAAAATCTAGGATTTCTTAGTGAGGAGCAAGGCGAACGATTTCACAAGGATATGGAGCGCTTCGAACGCAGGTACCAGGGACGATGGAGCATAAGTATGCTTGCTGACTATTGCTGGAAGTTTAAGCGTGAAATACCTGAGGACAAACATAAAAGGAAAAGGACCAGGAGAACTTTCTCAACTAAGAAGCAACGGGTGTAAAATGCGTGTGATGCATTCCAATAGTCAAGGAGATAAGGCAAAATAAAGCAAAGTAAATAAGACTAAACAGAACAAACAAACAAAAACTAGTGACATGTATGAATAACCATACACATAATTTCAATAAGTTCTGTATATTATTTATTGTTTTCATTTAAAATAAAAAAAGTATAATGTGAAAGTCTGTGGTCAATTTCACTTAATTCTACATATATGTATAGTGATTTCGCAAGAAAACCTTATGTGATAGAAATAAATGGATTGAAAATTATGATTCAGCACGTCAACATTATACAGAATCACATTATTTAGTTTAGGCAACAAACAAAAAGTTTGAATTTGCAGGCTAGTGATATCATTCTATTTTGTAATGCTTTTGTTTGTTGAAAATAAATTAATAAAATAAATATTAAATAAGTTAATAACCCAGTCAGAACTGCATACCCTGTGATCAAATATTTACAGTATTATAGTGCACATCTAATCTTCTAAAGGTAGATCATCATGCTGCATAATAAATTTCAGGCTTGATAACAAATGATAAACATTATTTAATAACATATGGTAAAGAAATATAAAAAAGATTTGTTTTGATAATAAATTAAATAAACACATCCAGATTGAGAGGTACAAAAAGTTGTATGGGAAAATAAAAAAGCTACTACTCTTTATTTATTTTTTTCTCACCTTCTAAACCTTCCTTGGATTTATAAAAATGTTTCAAAACCAAAATTAGGCAAATTGGTTCAGCCATTCTCTTGGTTTTGTGAGACTAACTTCGATTCATGGAAATTAATTGTTCTTTCACACTAGCCGTGTGTAGGACGCACTATGAAAAGGTAGAGCCAGACTGACAAATTCAATGCCATAGCCGGGATTTGAACCATGGATCTTCTAGTCTCCGTCTAGCTGCTCTAAACCATTGAGCTACTATGGCCAACGTGCCAAAATGACATTAAATTCTCCAACTGACTCATGTTTTTCCCGGTAAACTACTAGGAGTTCTCATAAACACAAGAGAACTACCTTAATGGCGACTTACTATGCTGTAAGTACTTTAAGGCCTGGACTTTATAGTTCGGATGTCTATTAGGTACAATTAATGGATATTAATTGTTCTTTCACACTAGCCGTATGTAGGACGCACTATGAAAGGGTAGAGCCAGACTGAAAAATTCAATGCCATAGCCGGGATTTGAACCACGCATCTTTTGGTGGTTTACCAGGAAAAACACAAGTCAGAGAATTTAATGTCATGTTGGCACATTGGCCATAGTAGCTCAATGGTTTAGAGCAGCTGGATGGAGACCAGAAGATCCGTGGTTCAAATCCCGGCTATGGCATTGAATTTTTCAGTCTGGCTCTATCCTTTCAAACTTTGATTCATTTATATATATTGAAACATAATTAATGTCATTACTTGTGAAAGAGAACATCAGTTATGTATTTTCATGGGCTTCACATTTTCCCTGTAGCAAGCTATCTGGTTCTTGTTTCCTAGTTTCTCAGAATTAATAAATAAAGGGGTTTTGAATATAGAGGGTTTGCTATGTACTTATCTTAAACATTGTGTTTTAAATAAAGTTGTTAGACTTTTATTTTTAATCATCCAGTAGCAAAACGGATAGACCACTAGAGCACCATAAGTAAATCAGTGTGTTCCACAGTGCTTCAAAGACAACCTTTTGGGAGTGACAGACACAGAGGTGGATGATGTGCAGAGCGTGGATGGTTTCCTGAGGGAAGCTATTCACAACACACCATCACCGCTTGGTCCTTCAACTCTAAAGCAGATGATGAAGGAAATGCTGGAAAAACACATGGTCAGAGTTAGCGATTATCAGGAATCAAACCCAGAACCTCCCGAATGTGAGTTTCAGAGGTTACTGCAAAGTTACCTCACTCTGTAATGATGAGTTAAGTAAAAATCTTTATGGTTTCAGTCTATAGATAAAGGTTGCACATTATTTCATGATGAGTGACCTTCAACAAAATCCAATGAGCTGGCCTATGCTTAATAAACTGTTCAGTAAATAGTTTGTTACAATAACAGATAACTGTGCTTTTCTCTGTTGCATTTGTGTATGTAGTCGCACTGCAAAAATTTTGTTCAGTATGAATTTATGCATCCAAGTGTTTTAATGGGTGCTAGTTACGTGTTAGTAACGCGACAATGCCTCCTACAGTGTCAAAAATAAAAACTAAAACTCTGCTTAGCCGAAAACTTGAGATTATTGCTAATATAATAAAGGAAGAAGCAAAAAAATAAAAATTGATTTTCTCCGTGTATTTTAAAGAAATTCAGAAGGTACAAGAAAGAGTTGCTGCAGCTATCAAGATATCGCACAGTTCAGTTCACAGAAAAACATAAACATAAAAAGGAAGAAACTATCTTTGGTACCCCGGGAAAGATGCAAATCAACCCAAAAAGAATTACTGAAACTGACGATTTCGACAAGTGCAGGGTGACTAGATCCTGATAAGCAAAAAGTAGGGGTCATGTTAACGATCTAACTAACAATGTCTGTCTTAAAATCGACTGGGAAATGTTAGAAATATGCATATTAACTATTTATCAGGAGCCAATTTGCATTAGCTTTATGTTGTTAATGCACTTCAAAAAATGTAAGACTAAATATTGAAAGAACTTATGTTCAAAGATTTATAATCAAACAGTTATGTAACTTAAGATAAATAAATACAGCTTCCCATAAGATTGGACGTTATTCTTATGTGTATGATTCTTGCAATGTTAATACACACAGAGAAAATTACTTCTAACATTGTTTTACTCCAAAGTAAATGGTACAGATAGCAAAGTTCTGAAACACTATTTAATTTGTATTTTCAGATAAAATATGCTAACATTTTTCATTGTATTTTAAGTCATTGATCAGTTTTTGAGTTTGAATTCACAGCTTGCAATAATTTACTGTTTTGCAAAATCTAGTGTGGAAATCACTACAGACAGTCAGAACAGAAAATATATGTACACCACTAAAACTTTAAGAAAAATGAATATTATGGAGAGTATTTAAATGATAAATTTAACTTAACTGACTCAAAAGAAAGCATCCTCAAAATTATTTACATTTTATACGAAAATAGGAACAATGTACAAACGAAATGTCACTTCTATAAAAATAAAATTAACTTGTCAATTTTTCAGCCACAAAAAGTAATCATACACTCGCAAAAGCAACATATACAATACAACAAAAATGTTGCCATTCAGTATCTCATTGGGTACTCAGCTTTAATTATAGCTTTTAGTATCCTTGGTAAGGAATGGACAAATTTTTTAACTTCCGCCTTTGTTAAGGTTCCATTCTTCCAAAAGAGCAGTTTTCAATGCTTCTTTTTTAGAATGTGCCCTTTTTTTTTACGTGTTTCTCCAGGATACTCCACACTTGTTTGATAGTATTAATATCTGGAGATCGGGGAGGGGTATGAAGCTGTTTTGGAATATTGTATAATATTCACAGTTGTGTATTAGGTGTATGTTTTGGATCATCCTGCATATACATCCAGTCCTCTTGCAGACCCATTTTCTCCACACTGGTATGCAACTCTTGCTTAAGAATGCCCATATACTTACAGCGACCCAAAGAAGAACGGCAGCAAAGAAGACAAAGAAACACCAGCTAAGAATATTAGCAGACAGCCATGGCAGAGGTCTCAGTGAGATCCTATCAGAAATTCAAGAAGACGCTCAAGTGGAAAGTTTGGTGAAATCGAATGCATCTTTAAGTGAAGTTTTAAAAAGTAGTGACTGTTATAGTGAAAACCTGACTACAAAGGACCATATTGTGATTATTGGGGGAACAAATGACGTAGAAATAGATGGTGATAATAATATTGTTACCCAAACGGCAAGCCCACGATGCCGATCAATAAATGTAGTCCGGTGGAGGGAGGGGAGACAGGAGGGGTACCTGAGTCTTCGTTTACCCCTCCTCCTGCCACTCGAAGTGACACGAAGCTTCGAGAATGTTTTTCCCCTCCATAAAAGGAGATTCGGTAAACTTCGAGGCCGATCGATACCGGAAGCGACAGTCAGTTGAGTGTAGTGTTGTTATGGCATGCATTGTGTAAGTATGGCCGAGCGTATGTGTAAAGACGAACTGACAAAAATGTAATTGTGAACAGTGTATTGCTACGGAAATAAAGTGCAATTTTTTGTGTTTGTAACCTCGACTTTTTATTTCACGAACCCACAAAGCCACAATATAAAAAAGAATCTAAAAAGGTGTATATGTAAAATGCAACATACCAATGTGATTGTGGTAAATTTATCACATAGGCATAATCTTGATAGGACAGCATATGTAAACAAAGAGGTAAGAAAATGTAATAGTAGTATTAAGCAGATTTGTGAACATTTTAGTAACACTGTAATGATAGATGTGTCAGATGCAGAAAGTGAACTGTTTACAAGACATGGTCTTCACTTTAACAAAAGGGGCAAGAAATGGCTTGCAACTAAAATAAAAGAATCGGTCGTAGAAACAAGTAAAAGGAAAGCAACAAATGTAATCGCACTACCATTCACAGAAACTGTTAGTAGTATAGGACAGGGAAACTTGCCAAACAGGCTGAGTCTGTAAAATCTCAGCCATATCAACAAAAAGGCATAAAAAATAAAAGGCAAATAAAACTAGTGCACCAAAATGTTCAATAGTTGAGCAACAAAGTTGATGAGGTCACGATATTCATCCAAGAACTTAAACCAGACGTAGTAGCAGTAACTGAACATGGATTAAAAGAAACTGAAATGAGTATATGCAAAATAGAGGGGTATATAAATGTAACATTTTATTGTAGGCCAAACTTTAAGGGTGGGGGTACAGCACTGTTAGTAAGTAAAGGACTGAAAAATGTGAAACCTATCACATTGAGGAGGAGAAGTTTAGAAAAGACATTTGAGGTAGCAAGAATTGAAATCCTAAAGGAAAAAGAAAGGATTGTTGTTATAGTATGTTATAGATCACCTTGCAGTAACACAAAGGAATTCTGTGACAACTTAATAGGCGTATTAGACAAACTGAAATGTGACCAAATAGTGATATTAGGCGACCTAAATATAAACAAAGATGAAAATAGCAATGACCACAAACAGCTACTAGACTTAATAAACATGTACAATCTGCATTTAACAATAGATGAACCAACAAGAGTAACTGAAACAACTGCAACCATAATTGATCAAATTATCACAAATTTTCCACCACACCAATATCAAACAAAAGTAATAAAAAGTTACATATCTGACCACTATGCTCAAGAAATAGATGTAAAATTTAACACACCAAGACAACAAACTCTGTATAAAACAACCAGAGTAATAAACGACGCTAGTATTGCAGAGCTATGCATGCTACTTGGTAAAGAGTCATGGGAACAAGTGCTTAACGTAAAAGATATAGATACAAAATGGGAGAAATTTTACAAGATATTTAACTATTGTCTATAGGTAGCTTGTCCAAAATAAAAAAGCAAATATCAAAGCACCAGTAAGCAGAATGGATAAATAGACATATTATGGAGGTAAAAAATCAACTAAAACTTAGTTATGATAGGTTTAAAGAAACCAAGAGGGAAACTGAAAGAAGGGCATATTTAAAGCAAAAGACAGCATATAAAGAAACAAGTAAACAAATCAAATCAGAGTATATTAAACAAAAAATCCTTAAGTCCTCAAATATGACAAAAACTACTTGGAATATAATAAAAACCGACTGTAGAATCACGAAGTGGACTTAGACAATATAAGGATAAACATAGACAATAAAATAACTGATGAACCAGAAGAGGTAAGCAATATATTTAATGCAAATTTTTTAGAACAAGTAGAACAGCTAGTAGCAGGAAATAAGACTAATCATAACTATAAATGTAATGCAAGACACATAATAAAGTCTATGTACATTGATGAAATAACAAACGAGGAACTTATAAAAGTAATAAAAGACATGAAAAATAAGAAATCAGCAGGACTAGATGAAATATCACCAATGCTACTCAAACAGTGTTCACCTTATATTCTAGAACCACTAGTTGAAATGATAAACTCGGTTATAAGAGAAGGCGTATTTCCAAAAGTACTAAAGAAAACTATCATAAAACCAATATACAAAAAAGGTGATAAAGAAATACCTGAAAATTACCGTCTAATAGCGCTAATCTCTACGCTATCAAAAGCAATTGAAAAAATTATTGCATACAAAATTATATCCTTTTCAGAAAAACATAACATTTTAAACGAGGCACAATTTGGATTCAGAAAAAATAAGTCAACAAAGCAGGCTATAGCTGAAATCACAGATCATGTAATAGAAAACTTAGATAGTCACACGGATAACTGCATATTATTAGATCTGACAAATTGTGTACAGCACGACATTCTTTTTGACAAACTATATAACTATGGAATTTGAGGTACTCCACTCAACTTAATAAAATTATATCTTAACAATAGAACTCAGGTAACGAAAATCACACATCAGTCACACAATCACATAAAAGATTATTGCTCAAAAAGTCTCGAAGTAAAATATGGAGTACCACAAGGATCTGTTCTTGGTCCCCTACTGTTTATTATTTATATAAATAACATGCCAAATTTACCTGGAAGAAAAATTACAATGTACGCAGACGATACATCAGTTATTAACACAGGCATTGGAGCAAGAAATTTAAAAACAGTAACGTCACAAAATACAAGACACTTAATCCAGCACTTGCAGTCAAATAACTTACACGTCAATATTGTCACCCGAACGTCGGAACACCCTATAGAGTGGGCAAGCAGGAGACGGTCGGCATTCGCCACGCCCCCCTCGTTTGTCTTATAGCAGTGATGAGGGGTGGCTGGGAAAAAAACATCACTGCGCCGTCTCTTTCTGTTCCACCTGTGTTCTCGAACTTGCGGGATATTTCATCTAATCTAGAACCTTCCAGATCGGCCAGCTGACCCTATATAAGCAACACATCGGGCAAGAGGAGTTAGTCAGTGCTTGACGAGCTAGTGAACGGACAAGAAGACTGCGTGCGTGCGTCGGAATAGTTTACGTAATCGCGAGTGCAAGTGGAACTTTAACGGACGAACTGGTGAACTGTAATTGTGTGCATTACGTAATTCTGTGTAATTGGCAAGTGTTAAACTGTAAGTCGGTGGAAATAAAGAACATTGTTGAGTTTGTGTAATTGGACTTTTTATTTCACGAACCCACAAAGTCACAATATAAACAAAACGAAATGTATACACTTCCGTACCCCACAAAATAAAAACATAAAAAATATTGATATTTTCATTGGAAATGACAAAATAGAAGAAGTAGAATATAGCAACTTCTTAGGAGTAATAATTGATCAACGTCTCAATTGGGATAATCATATACATAAAATATGCAAAAAGATCTGTAGTAGTCTATTCATCATAAAAAGATTCACAGGCTTACGCAATAAAGGGTTATTAACAACAATATACTACGGACAAATCCATCCTCACCTCACCTACGGTATTATAGCATGGGGTCGTAGTAAAAAGAAACATACAAACAGAGTTTTCTTACTGCAAAAAAGAGCAGTGAGGTTGATCCAGGGATTAAAGCAAACTGAATCATGTAAAGAAGCATTTAAAATCTACAAATTATGACTTTGTATTCACTATACATATATGAAACAATACTGTACTTAAAAATTAAAGACAGCAACGGACAACTGAATAGAAACAACCATGATTACTTTACAAGAAAAAAAGTCAACTATCCCCCACAAATACATTCATTATAATTATATAAAACTAAACCAATAGCATCAGCATGTGAACTTTACAATAAACTTCCACCATACCTTAAAGGCATCCAAAACCATAACATTTTCAAAAAGGAACTTAAAAAATATTGTATAAATCGATGTTTCTTCTCAATAAATGAATTTTTAAACAAAGAATTGTAAATACAGTAAATAATAATGTATGATTATTGATGTACTATAGTAAATAACTTGTACCATTTTATTTCTTTGTTTTGTACATATACTTTGTAACCATGACGTGTCCAAAAACGTATATGTTTTAAAAGGATGAATAAAGAATGAATGGATGAATTTCATCCTTTGAAACATATACATATTATTGGACACGTCAAAATTACAGAAAAACATATAGTAACACAACAAATGCCGCCATATTTTTAACATTAATAGACAAAATTTGTAAAAGTGATATAAACCAATTTTATACATAAATTATTTACACAGCATTAAAGTTTTAGTGTAGTATTCATAACATATATTATGTGAAAAGAAAAAATACACAAAAGTAGAAGGAGGAGAGAGAGATCAAAGTTTATGAAGTAAACTGAAAAAGGAGCTTAATGTTATTTCAGCATCTTATTTGCAGGTACACAGCGTTGTTTGAATTCCTCAACCAAGTAGAACTGGTTAGAAAGCTGGAATTTATTTAAATCAGTTTTGAATTTTTTAACTGGCCCTATGTTTCTCAGGTGTGAAGGTAAGATATTAAACAATTTTAGGCAATCATATTTAAAAGACTTTTCAAACAGTTTTGTTTTTGACTAGGGATATGCAACTTATGATCCATTATTCCTTCGATAACATTCAGATTGCTGACACCTGATGTGCTTGTATAACTCCAGACAAGGACGGATCCTCTGCTGTGCTTTATTATTGGAAAACAAGATATTTTTGGCCATAGCTCCATATGCCTTTTCCTCCATGTTCAGTGTCGCACTCCCCGCAGGGAGGGGGATCCCTCCCCTTCAGCAGCCGTGGTGCGAGCGCTGTGGACCCTTAGCATTCGTGGTACCACTGACGTTACCAGAGGAACCTCGGGTCGAACATTCAAGCCCCTCCCGAATGGGAGTTGCTCGGATTGGGTTCGACTCGAGGGGGCAGTGTGTTCCCAATATGCTTGGGAGATCGGGTACCTCCGGCCAGGTTTCGGCCACCCGGAGGGGACAGAGGGTTAACATACATACATATTTGTTGCAACTTAATACAGTATTTGAACGTGTAATTTGTAATACATACTCTCTCTTAAAAGTAAACGATAAGAAATAACAAAATAATGGAGAGATCAAATTAAATATACAAGCTAGTCATAAATTGCTTAATGGTATAGAATTTAAAAATAAATATAATATGCTAAAATCAGTGATAAAGCCTAGTTATTTTTACAGTGATACATAAATTCTTTGATGGTATAAAATACACTACCTATTAGAAAGGCTTTTAAATGTGTTTTAAATGTATTTAAATTATTACAAGTTCTAATTGAAGCGGGAAGTACATTATAGAATTTTATTGCTTATAATTAGGCATCTTTACATATAAGTGCATTCTATGTCCTGGAATAGCGAGATTATTTTTGCCCCGTGTATCATAGTTATGGATATCTGAGTTTGTTTTCATTGGAAACTTAGGATTAACCAAGTGAAGAATAGATCTATAAATATATAAGCTCGGGAGTGTGAGTATCTTTGTTTGCCGAAAGGTATCTTTGCAAGAATCTGTATGTTTTAAATTCCCTATATATCTAATAGCATGTTTTTGGAGTATGAATATCCTGCTGAGGTTTGTTTTACTGGTGTTACCCCACATTTCTATCCCATTGGATAAGGGCAAAATATATAATTTTAGTTGTACATGGAATGTCATTTTTAAGAGTTCTCAAAATTAATAAGTTTTTGCTATATGTGTTTGGAGGAATTTAGTAACAGTGACGTCAAAATTAATCTCAGAAACTATTTGTAGTTGGTTTATTAATACTCGTCACTTACTTGTTTATATACAAGTAAGTGACGAGTATTAATAAACCCACTACAAATAGTTTCTGAGATTAAGTTTTTGCTAATTTGTAGTGCCAATTTGTCGATATGGCTATTATAAGTTAATGCCCTGTCTATATTTAATCCTAGTAAGTTTACATAATCTACATTTTTTATATTATTAGATATGGTTAAAATGGGGTGGGGGTTGCTTATGTTCCTGTAACCAAAGGTTATAATTTCACATTTCTTGGGATTTACAGTTAATTTTGTGTCACTGAAATATTTATTTATGCAATTTACTGTAGCATTCATGTATTTTTCGTGTGCATTTGCATATTTTTCCCTAGGTTGCCTAAGAAGTCCCGGGTACTATAGCCTGCAGATCTAGTAGAAAGTGTGCTAGATCACCAGGTGGTCCCACCGAGGTTATTCGACAGTGTTCCCTGCGGGGTTGACGCGCGTAAGGGGGGCATTTTAGACTCAAGGTATTGCCCCAAGGAAAGAGCCACGGAGTTTTCCATCGCTCTCGGGTTGATAGAGGCCGGAGTCTTCGGGTAGACGTCACAATGACATGAAATGTTCGGTGTCGCATTGGCAGCTGATTAGTTCGAGTATGAAAGATTTTGAGGCGTTAAATCTTGAGAACGCCAATAACGAGCTCATAAGAATCCATATTCATATACTCGGGGAGCAATTTTAAAGACATTCAAATCCTATAATTTTACTCGCGTTGTTTAAATACCAACTTAACAGCATCTGATGCCAGTTAGGTTTAAACAAATTAACTGCGTTATGTTTAGTCGCAGACCATGCATTATCTAAATCACCTTGCTTGTATTAATCACTCTACAATCGCTGAAGTTATTTCGCTGTAGTTCATTAACACTGTATTTATGGTATGCAATAAAAAGTTTAACTGCCATTGTTTACTACAGTGCGGCATCGGCTACATTTATGTTCAGGTTTTGCGGCAATCCCGCATACCAGTGTTAAATTGATTGGGTTCTAATTGGAGCTATGAGTTCTCTTATCCTCAGGTGAATGGTTGTAGGAAATGGATTTTGGTGGTTGTTGGTTACTCAGTCGTATTAATAACACTTTGTTTGTTGCAGAATTATTTGGTTTAATTCTTACTAAGTTTGCTTATCGACTTGTATCGGTGACCACCTGTTAGTAAAATTCCTAACATAAATTCACTCTAATAAACTTCTAATGCTGTTTCCACTTACGCTGGTTGCGCTATTCTTAACTTCCCTACATTTCAGACTTATAAATCTTCGCTTCTCCTTAATGCGCATGAACACGTCCTTCCGGTCGTAGTATCACCTTTTAAGTAAATTTTTCTTACTTCACGATTCAGTTCGAACCTTATTCTGATCCCCTCTCTAACTTTATCACATGGCCAAACTAGCTCACCCTTCTCAAATGTTACGTTATTATTGGTTTCTCATTTATTTCGAACTTTTCGCATTGGTTTGCAAAACACATTTAACTCATTGACGTTCAGCCCACCCTGAGTTGGGGAACGCCTACCCTGAGTTGTTTGTAACGGTATACATCGTTATCAAATTAGCGAAGTAAATCTCTTTAGCGTTCATGCTTAACTGCATTTTGAAACCCTTTTGTACCAACACATTCCTGGCTGGAAGTATTCTATAGTTCTCAGACATTGAACCTTTACTAACACAAAGAAGATAACGGTCCTCCCTTCCTGTCTCTCCGAAATGTACAGATTTTTACAAGAATATTTTTCCTTGCCTGGATGCTAGTATATATGTTATATTAAATTATATTCTTCCCTTTATATTCTTTAAGTCAACTGATATTTTAATCATTACTCCATACATTCTAATTTCATATTAATATAGCAAGATTGTTATATTAGTTTAGCAAAGCATTTTTATTAATTTATCTTCTTGTTTTAATTATCTGATTTCGATTAATTCGCCGCCTCCTAATCGCTACGTGATACTGCGGTTACAGGTTATCTGCTCATATTTCTTCAACTTTTACCCTCTGCGTTTTTGCTGTTTATTAAGCTGCGCCGGGCTGAGTGGTTAAACCGCTCGACTGTCACCAAGGTGGCCCGGGTTCGATCTCAGGTGACCGCAAAATGAGCTTTGTGGTGGACAACACTGCGCTGGGCTGCGTTTTCTCGGGGATCTCTGGTTTCCCCCGCCATTACACCTGTGCTCCATCTTCATTTCATGTATCATCAGTGTCACCACCTGCGGTGTCGCATGTAGTAAAAGTGAGCGTTAAACACTACCAGGGGCGGCTTCTCAATGGGGTAGCATGTTTGCGCTACAACCAAAATGCTGGGTCTCCCTTTAATGCAAGGGCATGTTCCATTTGGAGTTCAGCTCGACCTTATCTAGTGCAGTGGCCCTCAGCGCGCTGTATTGTGTCAAGTAGTTCACTCTCAGTTGCAAACCACTGGTATACAATGGGGAGGTATAGGGCAGGATGAAGCTATGGTGTGCCGAGGCAAGTAGGGGGGAAGGGCGGGGCTTATGGCTGCATAAGGTTGGTTAACCTAGCAGCCAGAGAATAGTGAATGCCAAGCCTTCTCCTTTTGTTTTCAGCGCCACCTATTATTCTCATATTAAATGTTCACATCGGTCAACTATTACCACAGATTACTATTACCTACCAGAGCATAGACACATGTTTTGTGCCGTGTTTTGTTAGCTGTGTCGTGCTTTGAGTAGTGAATAAGAGTGATTTATTTAAATACAAGTATATTGTTTTATATAAGGAGGAACAATGAATTCCATAATGTGTCCATTAGCACATCCTTTTTAAAAATGAGCTTAGAAGAAAAAACCGAAAATAAGCGACTTGGAAGTCCCACGCCAAATATAAAAATCACATAGATAGTCAAAACAAAAACAAGATATTTAAACAGCAACTTTAACAATCAGAAATATAATTTGACGTGTGCTTGTAACATTAAAAATAGCCTGTTTTGCTTTCCGTGCGTTCTGTTTGGCGGTGAAGATCCGTGGACAAAGCATGGCGTGAATGCTTTACAGCATCTTCATGATCGCGCTAAAAACACGTAACTTAAAAACTGCACATGAAAAACACAGTTTTGCTATGCTTGGCAATGTAAATATAGCAAAACAGATGGACAGTGCATATCGGAGAACAATTGAAGAACACAACCAGAAAGTGGCTCAAAATAGGTATGTTTTAAACATTATTGTTAACTGCATTAGGGTTTGTGGAGCCTTTGAGTTAGCTCTACGAGGACACTTATTCAGCTACGTCAAGCAACCTTGGTATTTTTCGAGGACTGATAAACTTCAGTGCAGAGCTAGACTGTGTTCTGAAAAACCTATCTGGAGAATGCTACAGTGTTTAAGAGGACCTCCAAGACAATCCAAAACGAAATCTTGCAATGTACACTTGAAGTCTGTCATGTAGGTATATCAAGTTCATTTTTAGCTGCATAAATTGAGGAGTGTTATACTCTAGAGTGTTTCTGAAATACGCATGTTGTGTTATACGCTGTGAATTACCATTAACTTGTATATACAGCAGTCTATAGTGGCAGGCTTAAACAACCGTTTGTTACTTTAAAAAAATTAAAATAGTTATGCAGCATCCAAATCTTCCGTAGACTCGAAGCGGCTATGTAGTTCTGAATATTATTCCGTCACATACTTGTTTAGAGCTGCAACAGGATTTGAATGAGCCAAAAGAATGCTTTTGCCTCTTGTAGTTCAGTCAAAACTAAAACAAAACAAAATTCTTCAGAAGAGTGGATTAGTAGGACCATGTGTTTCCCATTTTAAGGAAAATGTATGTTCGTTTTATTCAACTTGCATTGAATATATTTAGCTACGTTCTTCTATCCTAGCTTAAATTAGTGATTTAGACTGGACCAAACTTAGTTCAGTAATTGAGTGGAATCTACAGTCCGATTTTTAAAAGAAGATACGTGAAAGTCATCAAGTAAGGCACGCGAAGGGTAAAAAGGGAAGGTCGTTGTTATGGTAACGTAAACAAAGGTTGCCAGATTGGATACACTGTTGAATCACATATTCCTCAGCTCAGTTACCGCTAGTTGTACAGTACGGACGATGGTTCTGTGCCGGTGGAAACCGTGTGCGCAGTCGTTTAGTATCCAGTTGCTGACCCTGCACTCTCGGTAATGCGCAGTACACTGAAATGGCCTGTATCGTGGAGAGGTTTGACCGGATAACTTCTAAAGCTTTGGTGCCGTCACGTTAAGATTTTAAAGTTTTAGAAATTGTGATTCTTAATCGCACTGGTGATTACCGCTTTGTCTGTGTGTGTGCTTTTATATTTTTCTTATTTATATTCGAATACCTCCAATTCAAAGCAAACTAGGTGGAAAAGCACTTCACAGCCAAACCGCTGTGTCAGTCTATTCTGAAACGGGAAGCAGTTTCTGGCGATATGCTATTAAAATGCAAGGGAGGGTGAGTGCAGCAACAAAAGCATCTGAGAGAAAATTTCGTAAAAATTAAAAAAGAAGAGATATGTGAGGAGCAAGGGACCTCCTTTGAAACATCTGGAAAGTACATCGTGTACCAGAAACAATCACTGTCATTGATGACTTTGATAGTTGTGTAATTCGCCAAACAATTTATAATTTGTATATTCAGGAGAAAACTCCACCCACTGTCAAAATTTGGGACTCCTGATACATCAAGATTCCATTAAATTTAAAGGGGGAAGCACTAGTTTAAAAACTACTTTAAATGGCATAGGTTTCAAGTGGAAGAAAACAAGGGACAACGGGGTCTTGTTATAGGAAAGGTATATGAGAAATTGGCGCGTGTCTATTTACGTGCCATAAAAAGGCTTAGAGACGAAGGAAGGTCGGATACCTATGAAGATGAAACATATCTTCATACGAGAATCGGCTAATTCACTTCCATGCGCTACAAGCCATAAATAAAATCATCACCCCAGATTTTTATTTTCCTGTAAATTAAAACATTTGTGAAAGCAAAGTAGTAAAACTGTAAAGAAGATTTGTTGTTTCTCAGTGGCTAAGATGAGCAAGTGCTAATATATCTTAAGGTATGCGTTTTAGTAAAGACGATTCTGGGAAATATGGCCGTACAGCATTGTCTTTCATCTTCTAGCGCTAGCACAAGATGGAAGTGACGCTTGGGTAAAGACTCTCTCCAGTGCGCGAAGAAAGTATGTCACCGGCACAGAACCATCGTCGCTACTGTATGCGGGAAACAGAGTTTGCTTGAGTATTCAGTTGTGCAGTGTATTGCTAGCCCACTTTGTTAAAACACAACTAAAATAGGTTTTTATGGAAGCAAGACTTCATGGCGGAAGGATTAGAGGTAGACCTAGGAATCATGGCCCAAGTCAAAAATCAGCTTACGGTCGGGTTGTTACATTAGAGAATTTGTATATTCTCTTAAACAATTCTTCCGACAGGAAGACGAGAGTTTGTTCCTTATCAATGAACAGCTTATTCCTTTTATCCAAAAGCGACAGTCCCATGTCAGTAGATATGCTTGCACTTAAACGAATTCCTCTGGGTCAAAATTCCGACATACTGGCGGCGTTGATATGAACGTGTCAATTAACAAAGTCGTTAAAGGTAGTATATGGCGATATTTATGTATACGAAACGAGGAAGGGTTTGAAAAGACGAGCCGACTGATTCGTGTTTGGAGAATTTAATATCATGTTGGCTCGTTGGCCATAGTAGCTTAATGGTTTAGAGTGGCTGGACGGCAACCAGAAGATCCGTGGTTCAGAACCCGGCTGTGGCACTGAATTGTTCAGTTTGGCTCTACCCTTTCATAGTGTGTCCCACACACGGCTAGTGTAAAAGAACAATTAATTTCCAGTTAATATGCGTATTTTTAACATTTCCCCAAATAATTTTAAGATATTTGTGGTTACGGTTAGATCTTTAACATAGAGCCCTACATTTTGCTTATCAGTAGGGCCCGGATAGTTATGTAAATACATGAATGTACATATATTTACATATTTTGCCCTTAAGTACATATTCCCAAATGTTTTAGCTTTCAGTACATACTGCGTGTCCGTCATTCACATGAGGCGCACCTTACCACTGCGTGTCCAAGTCAAGCCATCACACGAGAATTAGTCAGCTGCAGTTGGCCGGTGTGTGTATTGAACTTTTCATTGTATTAAAAGATGCCGAAGGAGAAAACCTTACTCTGTAAAGTTAAAGCATTACACGGGAATTTAACAATTTGTCAACAGACGGAAATGTCCTTTATTGCCTGGTCTGCGATTAGAGTGTTCCCTGTTCTCAACGCTTTCAAGTGTTGCAACATTTATCCACGTCACGTCATCAAGCCCGTGCTTCGAAGACATCTCTTGTCCTTGCATTCCATCGCATACCAGAACTGGTTCGCTCAAAATTTTCTAATGTTGACACACCTGTTTCAAATACAAAGAAAGTTCTTTTATGCCCTATTTCATTGATGTTAAAATCGACGTTAAAAAATGTAACGTAACAATTGCCACAATGCTAAAACTAATGTTAAATTTCTTGCATTTCACCAACCTGTTTTCTTAAAATGTTAACAAACCTGTGTTAAAGCCAAGAAACTTGTAAATATCACAGCTATAGAAGGCTATGGATGATATTCTTAACGTACTCGGATGCGCTTTTGTTTTCATTTTCGTCTGCACAAATGGCGGATGAACAAAATCATAAATAGAACCGCGAGACAAATTTCTCATCGACAGAGAAAGAATTGTTAATTGAAATGGTGACGAAGTGTAAGGATATCGTGGAAAATAAGAGGACGGATGCAGTGAATATAAAAGAGAAAGATGTCGCGGGGAAAATATTGGAAACGAATTTAATTCAAATGTATGTGTCCTTACTAGAAACACCAAACAACTTGTCAGTATTACGTAAATTTAAAACGAGGTGCGAAGAACAATTTCCTTAAGTTTCAAGACGGGAGGTGAACAAAGTATTATCCAAATAATTCAGTTAGTTACAAAATCACAAGGTTACTAATACCTGAAGCAAAGGCGAGATAGTCATATTCCTTTCGATGCATGTTCTAACTCAGTATTACGTAAATTTAAAACGTGGAGCGAAGAAGGGCAAGTGACTTGAACGTTTCAAGATGGGAGGTGAACAGTGTATTATCCACATAATTCAGTGAATTATAAAATCGCAAAGTTATTAATACTTGAAGGAAAGGCGAGATCGGCATATTCCTTTCGATGCATGTTCTAACCTCTAATGTACTTCCGCAGTAACCTTCATAGCAAAATGTTTCGACAGTCTATACCTCCGTAAACAATTTTCTTCGGATAGTTCCTCAAAATCATTCTCCTCATAGGCCGTACTCTATTATGAATGCCATTTAGACGGTCTTAAATATAGCAAATCGACATCAACAGCTGAGTTCATGCTCGCCATCTTGACTATTTACAATTGTTAAGGACTTAACATTAGAAAATCGGCTTATTAGTTTAACATAGGATACGCTAACACTTGTTGGTGAAATGCAATTTTTGTTTTAACTACTGCTAAACTCGTGTTAAGTCTTAACTTTTGTTGGTGAAATCGGGCATTAAGGGCTTACAACAGAGTTGATGATTCAAATAATTGTTTCCTGAGCTTCTACTTCCTCCTGAGCCAATCTTAACGAGGTGCGGAAGCTGGACTGATGCTGTAGGCTACTACGCCCAGAATTTTGATTCTGTGAAATAAGTTATCCAGCATTTTAATTCCCAAGATGCAGTTGCAGTAGAATCAGCCAAGGAATCATTCAGTGATGTGAAACTTAAAAATGATATTGCCTACATTCAATGCAATTTTTCCTATTTATGCTTTGCCATTAAATCGTTGGAGGCATCAACATCTAAACTCTCCGAGAGCGTATATGTTGTTTATTCTGTGGTCACTTCCCTGGAAAAGTCTACAAGGGCGGTGATGCATAAACTCTCATCCAGTTTGAACAAAATCTCAGGATTCAGGACAATCAGTGCTATTAACAGAATTCTGAGTTAAGGTAGTGCCGAAGACTTGGAAATTGAGTACACAGTAGAAGACTTGTGCAAGTTTAAATATGCACTCATTACTTCACATGAATTTGAATGATCATTCAGTCAGTACAAAGCCATGTTACGCGACAGCCAAAGAAGTTTTATATTTGAGAATTTGAACACATTTTTGTACCTTATTGATGGCGATCGCAATTTAAAAAATTAGGAGCAATTTTCAAGTTCCAATTTTTTACTTATTTACAGACATCTCCAATTTTCTATACCTAATTCAAGAACATGTAGTGGTATGGGTTTGGGGCGCACAACTGCTATGTTTATTAGCGCAGAGCATGTAGTGAAAATTTGATATTATGATGTTACATATTTCTTTGTATTTGAGTAGTTTAATTACATATTTCAGTATTTTAAAATACATATATAGGTATTACATATTTTACTTATTTTTAGTACATAACTATCCGGGGCCTAATTATCAGTTTCTGGTCACCCTAAACTAAAATGTTCATTTCTGCATGCTTATAACTTTGATTGTTACCCTATGTTGCAGTTTAACCTATAGTTTTCACACAAGGCGCCTTTTTGTAGATGAAACGATGTTTAACTGTATGTGATATGCATGAGAAGAACACCCAGCTGTAAGGAACGGATAATACCAGGCTTATATCCGTTCGCGAGGATAATACAAGTGATAGGCACACTCCAACTGATTTATTAATGATAATTGCGTCCGTTAAGTGCGCTAATGTAGGTTCATTCAGTTCATTGTTCATTAAGTAGATTGGTTTTCAATAGATGGCAGTGCAAATACTATTTTATATTTTTGTGAGAGTAGATACAAATTTATTGCATCCAAAACACAGATTCAAATTTGTTGTATGTAGTAAATTAGATAATTAAGCACTTATAAATATTTTAGTCTTATTAATGACGTGTTGCCTTTCTGTTTTCAGCATTTATCATTTTTAGGTTTTCCATTTTGTTATTGAAATCTGTAGTTTATTGTATACATTATTTTGGATTATGATAACTGATTGCATCTCCTAGTACAGAAGGTTGAACTCCATGACAGGAATTTTTGTAGCGGGTTGAATTTAAAGTAATTCAATCCGTATCTATATAAGAACCGAGGCTAAATCTCACACGCAGGTGGTATGTAGTATCATACTGACGATTCATGAAACGAAGATGGAGCTCCGTTGGAATGAGATGGCGCGGAAAACTGAGGATCCCGAAGAAAATGCGCCGCGTTGACCACCACAAATGTCAATTTGCTATTGCCTGGGATGGAATCCAGCCTTCCTTGGTATCAGGCAAGCGCTCGAACCACTCAATCACGCCGTAGCCTATGGAAAGTTTAGAAATTTCGCTCAGTATACATAGGAGGTATAGTAAGCGAAAGTCATATATCGAGTGTTTATATCACATTCCGAAGAACGCCCTAATGTAAAGTTTAGTTTGGATTGAAGAATCTTGTTCGAAAATTCTGACTTTAAATGCCAAGTTTGAAATATTTTCAGTTTTTGTTTTTGCAATACTTGATTTGTAAGTTAATCATAGTGAACTCATAGTTGGCTCTGTAAGCTAACTTTACAATTCATTTGTCAATTGCTGTGGCAACAAGAATGAGAATTAGAGGGAGAGCATCCCGAGATGAGCCTTGGCCTGGGAGCCAAGAACCAGGGTGCGAAGGCGATATTGAACGGCTGGATTATAATTTGTACTTAGGGAAGGTAAGCAATATTTTGAAAATTTGTAAATTATATGAAATGGAAATAAGTAAAGGTACCACTCAATTTAAAGTCGCTTGAAAGGGCATACCCAGATGTATATTTTATTTGTAATGTAAATATCTTAAAGGTTTTGTATTTTAATATGATCCACAGAGCTGTTTTATTTACAAATCAAAAGCTCCAAAAGTATTCTATACAAAGGATAGTTTGAGTTGGAAATTGTTAATATGTGTGTCGCATTCTTGAATAGTTAAATAATAACGAAATTCCAAGTGTAGTATCAAACCTAGAGTTCGGTTTAATTTATGCTTCACACACACACACACACACACACACACACACACACACACACACACACACACACACACACACACACACACACACACACACACACACAGCAGAGAGAGAGAGAGAGAGAGAGAGAGAGAAATGTGTGTGTAGTATTTAACGCTCGCTTTTACTACATACGGCACCGCAGGCGGTGACACTGATGATGCATGAGATGAAGATGGAGCACCGGTGGAATGAGATGGCGGGGGGAAAACCGGATGTCCCGGAGAAAACCCGCCCCAACGCCGTG